>WBMZ01010118.1:6791-113413 GCA_013400975.1 Atrichornis clamosus
CAGCCAGAGCTCCTCAGATGGACCCACGGCATTCCCAGCTCAGCCAGAGCTCCTCAGATGGACCCACGGCGTTCCCAGCTCAGTCGCAGCCCCTCAGGTGGACCCACAGCATTCCCAGCCCAGCTCTGAGTCCCTCAGATGGACCCACAGCACTCCCAGCCCAGCCAGAGCTCCTCAGATGGACCCACGGCGTTCCCAGCTCAGCCTCAGCCCCTCAGATGGACCCACAGCATTCCCAGCCCAGCTCTGAGTCCCTTAGATGGACGCACAGCATTCCCAGCCCAGCCAGAGCTCCTCAGATGGACCCACGGCATTCCCAGCTGTGCCGGAGTCCCTCAGGTGGACCCACAGCACTCCAGGCAGGAGCTGGAAGGAGGCATTTGTCCCTCCCCAGTAAAACACCGACCAACAACCCCGGGCTCAGCACAGGCAGCCCCAGGTCCAGGGTGCAGTGTCTGCACTGCGGGGCACCACACACACACGTGCCATGGGTAACACCCGGAGCAGCACAGAACGGGGAAGAACAAGGATACCGACATGGTCCTCTCAGATCCACCAGGTCAGAGGCCCTCAGCCCAGGCACTGGGGAAGCTGTATCCTTGGAGATTCTGGGGACTTGGCCAGACCAGGCTCTGGCAGCTGGCTGAGCTGGCCCTGCTCATGGGACCAGAGGACTCCCAGAGCTCTGCTCCAACTTGTGATCCCATGGACTGTCCTTTATTTTCAAGAGCAAGACATCTCCTGCCTCACGTTCCCCTGCACACCAGCTGCTTTTCCTGTCGTATGGCTTCACCACAAGCCAGTTAAAAGAGGGACTGGTGAGCAGCCTCTGCCCTCCCAGCTGCCTTCCAGGGGGCTGCACCTTTGTTCCCAGAGGCTGTCGACCCCCACAGTGCCACCATTACACGTTTTGCTCTATTCACAGCTGCTACTGCAACCCTCCATGGCAGCCCCAACCCTGGCAGGAGCATCCCTGGGTGTCTAAACAAATCTGCAGGACTGCGTGAAGCTGGGAAGCTTCCCATTTCTGCAGCACAACCAAGACTTTGCCTGAAGTAGCAAATACAATATCTTGAAACCTTCCAATTATGCAGCTGGGGAAGCCCTCTCCCTCTGAAATTATCAAATAATAGAGAGAGCGAGAGAGAGCATGAGAAAAAGAACAGGGGCGGGGTGGAGTGGAGAGGGAATATCTATGGCCTTCTGCACCCAATTCTGTCACTCTGACATTTCTTTCAAATGCAATTATTTAAAGCCTCCTGATGGCAAAGCTGAGGAAAGGGACTAATAGAGGCTTGTACAGTACCTCTCCATCAGGCAGTTCAATAAATCCTGGCAGTGCTGTGATTTGTGTTGGGAGAATGAGCTTTTCAAGAGCAGAACTATCACTTTACACCGTCAATAATCGCACTGTCAAAAACTCCCCGAGTAACCTGACCAACACTTCAGAAGCTTAATTTATAGATGTGCTATTTGCCTTCAAGGTATTTTATGCAGCTAAATAATGGAAGTGGATATTATTCCAAACTACTCTGCACCTTTCACAAGTGGAGTTGAAGAACACGCAGGAGGACAAATTTTCTATTAGCTTAGGGCTAAATTCTTCCCTGTAACACCTGTTTGATACCATCTACCACTACTGGAGTTGCTTCCAAATTACACTCTGGAAAAATAAAAGTGCAATTAAGCTCCTGCACTTCCAGAGGAGGCGATCATCCAATGGTTTAAAGGTCATCCCATTCCACCCCCTGCCATGGGGACAGGGACACTTTCCACTGGACCAGGGTGCTCCAAGCCCCATCAGACCCAGCCTTGGACACTCCCAGGGATGGGGCAGCCACATCTTCTCTGGGCAACAAATACTGGGGAAAGACCAGAACTAAACAGGAACAGATCCTAAGAGCCTGGATCTCACATCATAACCCTTTTTCCCTAAGTTAACATGAGCTCAACACTTGCACAGAGGCACTTAAAGAGCTCTGGCATGGAAAAATGCCGGAGAGTCTTGGCTTTGCTGTGGACCACTCGTACAAGGATTTGCAGAAGGCCCCTCTGGCCACCACTTCTCTCACCCAGGACACCTACCAGCTGCAGTGGGATTGCAGAAAGCCAAAGTATCTGCCCAAAATTTCAGGACTGGGATACACGTGACTACACAGGAGTTGCAAGGATCAACACTGACACATAAATGCATAATCTAGAAAGATCTGGGCTCTAACACTAATTTTCAGATTTAGGGACATATCTATAGATCCATTCAGCCAAAAGGAAAAGCAGGCTCTCTTTTTCCCTAATGGAATAGGGGATGGGCTTTTTACTCGCCACCATAACCCACAATGCTATCTAATGCAAAAGGCTGTATTTCATTTATTCCTGGCTCTTAATGCTGATCAGGCAAGAATTAATTCCTTTAATGGGAAAAGTATTTGTGCAACTATAACAAAAGATACCAGGGAGAGACTCTGGGCAGGCACCAAACATGACAGTGCCATTGTACCCCATGCACCCGAGAACTCCAGACGGTTTCAACCAAGAGCAACAACAATTTCCTTGCTCTGGAGCAGGGTAAGCCCTTTGCCTAATAAACCACCAGCAGCAGTGTGGGAGTTGCAGGCATTTGCACACATTTGTGGTTCAAACGAGTCAGAGAGAAAACTCAAGGCAATCTGAAGCCCAACCTAGGGAAAAACTCAGCTCTACACCCAAATTCTGTAGCTTGGATCTCTGTGTATTTTTGTAGTGACACATGTGCATTCCAGGCTGCAGAACAGCCCCAGTACTTTTCTTGGTCCACACCTACTGAGACTGCTCCCTTTTTTCAGTTCACAACTGAGCCATTCTGAAGGGTTTTGCTTTTAAAGCTGGGCTCTTGCCCTTGCTCTGACAAAAGAGGAGAACTGGACTGCTCTTTATTTGTCTTATTCTTTATTTGTCTTATTTAAACAACAGCATTTTCTTGACCAATAAGTCACACGCCAACAAATCAAGATAATTACACAAAGGTCAATACATAACCAAGGTCCCTTTTTTGCATATTCCTGTGACTTGGAAGCTGGCTATCTGCACTGCCAGCCTCTGACACCCTTCAGCCAAGAGTGGCAAAGTCACTTAAAAGCAAGTGGATGTCTGCAGTAACCTATCTCTGTACAGGCAAAGAAACCCTCCCACTGCTTATACACACCCAGAGGGTAGAATTGCCTTCACATTTACAAACAAACTCGAGTAAGACCCCAAATATTAAACGAAGTGAGAAGGGCTTTAAACAACCCCAAAACTCTTTGTCTTGTCAGACTAAAGTGAGTTTGACATCTGATACTCTCCCCCATAATTCCCTATAGCAAGGCAGTTTACCAGAGCCTGCCAAGGCCACAGAATAAATTAATCTCAGTTTACTAATCATGCAGGCACACGTAACCTCTCCTGGAAGGAATTGGAGCAGCTTAGCTACATAATACAGATCCTGTGCCCACCGCTAGCAGTTAATAAAACACAACTCAATTGGTAGAATTCCTCCCTCCTGCCCTTTCTCTTAGTAACATAAAACTCAGGATCTTTTCTACACAGTTCCAAAAACAGCCCAGCAACAGCAGCAGAAAGCACAGCTGCCTTGTCCTTACTAACAGTGATCAAGATTTAAATTCCCCGTCCCCACCCAGTTCAAATCCATCAAATAGGCCAATTCACCTACCCAGTCCCTCCAGTCGAGCAGCTCTGCACTGCTGGCTCCCCTAAGGAAGCCCATTTGATCGCTGAACTTGGCAGAGCAGATGCTGACTTCTTAAGACAGGAATAAGCAAGTGCATGGCCCCTTCTTGGCTGGCCAGAGACATACCCCAGAGACAGCTGTGGGCTTTTTTTCCTCCCTCTTTGATCATGCTAGTGGTAAAAATGAAGATTAGTCTTGGCCCTGATCCATCCTGCATAAGACAGAATAATTACATGGCATTTACCTCCAAACCTCCTCCTCTTTAACACACAAACTGCTGTAGGTTAAAGTCAGCACCATGTGGGAAGGAAAGCCCTTCCCTAAGCCTCAGTTGCACAAAGATCTCAATGGGAATATCGACAAGATTGACTTCTTCTGCATATTTAACCAAGTGTCAGAAAATATTTATGCAAGCTTTTTTCCACCCCTTCTGTCCTCACTCCTTAATCCTGGTACAGTTGGAAAAGCAACTTGTGACAAGTCTACAAGCAACATGGTCCAGAGGAAATATTTATACTCTGCTCAGATTCAGGTATCTCCAGGGCTGGGAAAGGGCTCCTGGAACAGGCAGCTCCAGTCTCATTGCCCTGTCACTGCTTATTCATGCCTGCAGCACCAGGCTCAGGGGGAGTGTGGCAGGGAAACACCTGGCTTCCCTCTGCACCATTCCAGCTTGGGCTCTTTGATCTCTGCTTTGCCACCCATCTCACAGTGAAAGGAGTGAGTGATTGCACATTGCAGGATGTTGTACACAATGTTAAGTCTAAAGCTTAGGGTTTTCCCTCCCCTTGTACTAGGAGCAGGTACCTGAAGGCAGGGGTTGATCATGGTTGTTAATTCAAGAGCCAAATTCTGCCCACAGTCACAGCAGAACTGCTAAAGTATAAACCAGAGGCTGAAGTACAAAGCAGAGGCCTTGTCTGCAGGTGTGTGGAGTCTCTCTGGCACATAAGCTATTTAACTGATGGAAAACCTGCAAATATGTATGAAGGCTTGATATGCCAAGGAAGAAAGTCTCCTTTTCTCCCCTAGGACAGTTCAGATGAAGGGAATGGGAGGGCTCCTTGGCATTAAGGGGAAAAACCTCGATGTGTTCAGTACCACAGCCAAGTCATCCCTGTGTGTCTGGAAGGGGCCATGTCTTAACTTACTGCTTTTTGTCTCTTATTGTCTTTTTACTTCACCTCCTATTACTGTTCCTCAGCACTTTCCCCATTGCAGTGCATATTGCTCTGTCTTGCTACCAACTACAGCCACGAGCAATACTCTCATATCCAGAAAACCATCACATACAGATACAGACATATTAACTGAGTGTACATGCTATTTGCATGCTTCATTTTAAGGAATGTGACAGATGCCAATAACTCCTGCCATAATATTTACCCTTTCTGCTGCTGCTCCTGCCCATCAGTCATTTAAAGTCTCTACTTCAAGGCATGTGGATGCTGTCTCCCATAACAGGGCACTGCTCTCATGGGGGTCCTTCAACCAACAGAAGCAAGCTAGGAAATGATCCCACAGTATTCCCGTGTGCTAGCCAGAGACCTTAAACAGGCCACCTTAACTCTGTGGAGTTTTGACAATAAGGAAACAAGAGCTTGTGATGACACAGAGATGTGTGTGTTACTGGAGCAGCCTAAGTGGTTTTCTGTGCTCACACTCCCTCAGCCCAGGAGGCAGCAGCAGATGAGGGGGGTGGAGCTGAGCACTGATTCACCGGAGAGTGATGGGCCAGTCACCTGCCACTACACACCACCAAACACTCTGCTCCCCAGAGGAGTGGGAACAGAGGTTCTGACACCAGCCCCTACCTGAGCAGTGCTCGCCAGCTGCCTTCCCCAGACAAGGTAACAGAGCACATGAAAGTGAGCAAAGCCAGTGAACGACACACGAGAGAAAAACCTTGTGTCCTCCCCGGTGATAACCGAGCACAGCAAATCTGCCACGTGCAGCTCCTCCTAGGGCATGGACTTGAATCAATAAGAACAAGTAAAGCACCACCCCAAAAAAGGGGGCTTATGGAAACTAAGGACCTTGATCTTCTCAGGGAATCTCCCAAATATTGTAGCAACTTAGTACGAGAATACCATTGGAACATCTTCAAATATGTATTTTACATTTAAAAATAATTAATTCCAAATAATCTTTAATCTGTCTACTTGAATCCTAGAATATAAAACAGAAAGTATGGTGATCATGCCCTTGTTAATGAGCTCTTAGAGGATAATGGGTGCTTGAATCCCTTGTGTTCCAGTAGAAGTGGATTCAAATGTGTAAATTCAGTTTGGGTAGACACAAGTTCAGCTCAGTACCATATAAAATTATTTACATTTTATCTAATTGACTGAAAAGAATGTTTTGGCTCTGGTTCATCTGCTCAGCTGCATAGGTCTGTAATTTAGTTCAGATTCAACAAAGCCTTAAATCCAGAGAGCTAACATCAAGACTTTCACAGCTAACATTTCACTGAAATTAAATTCAGATTAGTTCTTGAAATGGTTATGTTTAATATTTGATCTTATTTTAAATATAGAATAAAGCTGATGTCATCCTAGAACTGACATTAGGGTTAATATTACTTGGTAACCAGCAAACAGAAAGAAACAGGGTGCATCCAGTGGTGCACAAGATGCATTGCTGCTTCTGTACCGCAACTGAAATATCTTCAAAACTTTCACTCCATGAACACTACTTTTCATGGCAACTACGAGGAGTTAAGACTTCACAAATGAATTTAATCACAAAGCATCACCAAGATGTGTCTTCATTTACAAACTGCCACCAGCCAAACCAAGGGCCTTCAGATTATAAAGAAAAACGAGATGTGGTTTCTTTTCTTCTCAGAGCTTTTACCTTTTACAGACTCGAGCTGTAGCTACCAAACTCTTAAATGCTGTTTTTACAGCACAGAGAGTGCAGCAGGGACAGGGTGCCTGGAGCACACTCACGCTTGGCTTTCCTGTCGCCAAGGCCATGTTTAGTTTGGACTGGTCCTTTGGCTGCAGAATCCAAAGCTTCTTGTGGGAAATAGCAGACTAATCACTTAATACACTGTTCAGAGCAATGATTGCTGTTGTTGTTTGATTCTGGTATTTTTAGGAAGAGGTAATCCTGGATATTTGCATCTCATTTCCCAGAATGCCCTAGGGCTTTTCCAGTAGTTGGAATCTTACAGGATAAACATCTTCCCCTGATTGTAATTGCATTATTAAATATGATTGCTCTCCTCTTCCTTGAACATTTTTTAAAAGCAGCAACAAAGAACACTGCAAGCAGGCGCCCTGTTGACAGCATGGAGGAGAACTGCACAACAGAGGCAAACAGGAGTATTTCACCTTTAACTGCCAGATGCAAAAAAGACTTTTTTTAAGCCAGGGACTCCCACACCATCACACAAAAGCTTATTCTTCTAAATAACTGCAACCATAGGAATCCTTCAGCTATCAAAATTGAGGCCACCACAAATAACTATTTCCTTTTCAAAACATATTGCAATAGCTGCAAGAAATCCCATCAAAGATCAGGGGTCTGTTACTGTAAATCCTATCGACACAAATAACCATCATCATAGAAAAGTCACACGGTGTAACTGCAGTCAGGGAAAAGGGAGGTTATGGAGGAGCCTGACACGCTCCCGGACAGACACAAATGTGCTGCTCAGTTCTGAAGTGACACGAAACAGCTCCTTACACCTCATGCACAGCAATTAACTCAGACCCCGCACGCTCCAGTGACTCTTTTCCCTCCAGAAAGTTCCTCTTCTCTATGATGCCTCACTGCCCCTTTAACAGCCAGGGCTCCCAGTTTGTTGCAAAGCACAGGAGACCTGAATGTTGACTATCTACTCTCAGCAATAACTGCTACGAGTCCCACCTTCCTGCATGAAAACAAACAAACAACCAAACAAAACTCGAGAAAACAACAAACAAAAACCAAACAACCAAACAAAAGCAAAAACAACACCAAAAGATAATGAAGTATGTGTGCACATTGCTTCACCGTAAATCCTACTGATTAGCAAAAAATATAATAAATAATGCATTTAAATCATATTTGAGAAGTTGTGGCAATCCAGTGAAGTTCCCACTGACTGAAAAAGGGGAGACAGAACTCCCATTTTTAAAGTGGGAAATGAGGAAGAGGCAGGGAGCTACAGGCTGGTCAGTCTCACCTGGAACAGATCCTCCAGAAAACCATGCCAAGGTCCTGCACCTGGGTCAGGGCAATCCCAAGCACAAGTACAGGCAGATGGAGAGTGGATGGAGGAGGACTTCAGGGTAGTGGTGGACCGAAGTTCAACTTGCCCTGGCCCTGTGCTGGGACCCAGAACTCCCCTGAGGCCTGGGCTGATCCCCCAGTGTGGGCAGGAGGTGAGGGGGAGAGCCTGCCCCTCTGCCCTGCTCAGGTGAGACCCCACCTGCAGAGCTGCCCCCAGCCCTGAGATCTGGCACAGGAAGGACCTGGAGCTGCTGGAGCCAGGCCAGAGGAGGCCACGGAGCTGCTCCAAGGGCTGGAGCCCCTCTGCTCTGGAGCCAGGCTGGGAGAGCTGGGGGTGCTCACGTGGAGAAGAGAGGGTTCCAGGGAGACCTCAGAGCCACTTCCAGGGCCTAAAGGGGCTCCAGGAGAGCTGAAGAGGGAATGGGACAATGGATGGAGGGACAGGATAAGGGCGATTGGCTTCCCACTGCCAGAGGGCAGGGATAGATGGGATATTGGGAAGGAATTCCTGGCTATGAAGGTAGTGAGGCCCTGGCACAGGCTGCCCAGAGAAGCTGTGGCTGCCCCTGGATCCCTGGCAGTGTCCAAGGCCAGGTTGGACGGGGCTTGGAGCACCCTGGGAC
Source organism: Atrichornis clamosus (assembly GCA_013400975.1). NCBI lineage: Eukaryota > Metazoa > Chordata > Aves > Passeriformes > Menuridae > Atrichornis > Atrichornis clamosus. The sequence goes on from WBMZ01010118.1 coordinate 15,342, forward strand.
AGTGGAAGGTGTCCCTGCCCATGGCAGGGGGGTTGGAATGAGATAGTCTTGAAGGTCCTTTCCAATCCAAGTAATTCCATGACTTTAAGATAAAGAGCACTAGCAATTACACAACTATAAGAAAATAAATAAAATGTAAGTATGAATGCATTTCTGCCTTACTTGTGTATTTTTGGAAACCAAAACAGACTTCCTGATGAGAAAATGTGTGATAAGAGTACCAATCTTCACATCTTTAAAAGAAGCAAAACAGCTCCTCCCGTACTTCATGGGACTTCTGCAAGTACAGCAAAGCTCACGGATACTCTTAGCCTCAATTTAGGAGAGCCCTTCTCCTACACAGGCAGATCTATTTTGAAATGCTTCACCAATACCTTGCATGCCACCGTTGCGTTGCTATTTCACAAATATTTACAGTTACACACATATATAATCAAACATGCACATCCACAATGTACTATATGCAGAATCTCATGCTTGGTTATTTATGTGTCTTTCCATAGAGCATTAAGATAATTCCCCACAGAAACCCAGCTGGATTGGGGGCAGGAGGAGAACGTGCCACAGCAAACTGCACACTCTAAGTAGCAGTTAAACTGCTTGAGACCACTTTTCTGCTTTCAAGAGCCTCTGCTCAAGTGTTTTCACCAGGCTTTCCATGTCTAACAGCCTCATGACATGGGAATCAGTAATGCTTCTTCAGTGTACTCTTAAAAAAAAGTTAAACATCTATAAAGCAAGGCCTCCCATACACCAGATGGTCTAACCTCTTGAGTGTCAAAATCCTTCTGTGTCAGGCAGCCCAATTAAAGGGACATTTTTAGCAGCATGCCTCTCTCCACTGTGTGCCCTGCCTCCCACTTCAGCCTGAATGTCCCAAAGGGTAATTGCTCACCACACAATTACAAACACCAGTTCGCTGTAGTTCTTTCTCCACAGTCTCTAATTGGGGGAAATGATGATGATGGTTAATCTAACTCCTGGGCCTCAATGAAGAAAACTGTTTCAAAAGAGAAGACCTTAGAGAAAACATGAAAATCTTCAGCTAACTACTATAGCTCCATATCTCCTGATTAGGATTATTGTGTTTTAGCCTCTTCAGCTGCAGCAAAGGTCTTGGTCATTCACCTTCTCTTTCCAAAAGACCAAAAAGCAGACATGGCAAATAAACAGGGAAAGAAAAACTATTGTATTTTAGGGGCATGGCACAAAGTCGGATGTGCTGCAGTATAAGAGTGCCTTTGACTCTTCTAACCTGTCACACAGGCCAGTGCTCACAAAATGCATCAGCAGTCGCATTTCACAAGGCCAGGAGCAGCCACTGCCAGCCTGGGAGGCGAGCAGCAGGACACCAGCAGGTTCCCATGCCTGAGGTGGGCCAGCCAGGGTCAGTGCTGGCACAGGAGGTGCGAGGACCTGAATCACAGCAGGGCACAGGGGCCGGCAGGGGCTGCTGAGGAAGGACAGCAGGGCAGCCCAGAGCCAGGCTTTTGTGCAGTCCTGGCCTGTCCAGTGCGCTCCCTGAGGAAACAGGGCCATCTCCTCCTCACACACTGCTCGGGAGGCTCTCCAAGCACACGGGATGTGTGCAGGCACTCCAGACACACAAAGCTTTTGGGCATGAGCTCAGTGGAGACAGAGAGGTTGTGATCCCTATTTCACAGCTTGCTGAATGTCTCCAATTCCTCTTCCAGCCTACAGGAACTGAACGTGGAGCTACTTCTATTCCTGATTTACAGAGGAAAAAGTAGTACAGAGCTGAAAAGCTCTGCCCAGGAACCTGAGAGCAAGCACAACAGACTTGAACTCCATGTCTTGACACCCTCTAAAGTGAAAACACCCACGTAGCTCAGTTCTAGGTCTGTTTGTGTCAGTGGAGGGTGACAGCTTTTATACTGTCATGACAGGAGATGGTCAGGCCAATTTTGAACAGGCTGGAGATGCAAACCAACACAACTTCTTCCCATCCACCACGCAACAGCCCCAAAACCAACAGCGTGTGCAAAGAGCCATGGCCTTCATGCCTGAGACAGGATTCTGAAAGAGGCAATCAGACACTAACGAAAACGTAATCCTCTTCATCCCCAAGTGCATGTGTCTCAGATGATCTACCGCATTATGATAAAGGGAGCCTCACACTCAGAGACTGCAGGCTGGAAGACAGGGCATTACACACACGACAGCTCTTTTGATGCTGCTTCAGAAGGAAGAGACTCTTTCCTCCGTGCTGCTTCCAGGAACATTGGCAGCACAGGCAGGTTCTGGAGACATCACCTCGTTCTTCAGGGCTGCTGGATTCAGCAGGGTAACATCTAAAGCAGATAACAAGAAATGGCTGAATATTTTAAACTGGCTGCAGCCTGTGCTCAGGCAAGGAAACCGACGGATGGAAGAGCTTCCTCCTACCACTCTGTAATGTTGCTGGGGGTTAATATTTGCTACTGAGGCAGAACTAGTGATACCTTGTGGGTGGAAGGACAGTAACACTCAGCGACCAGGATAAAAGACTACACTCCTCATGAAATGAGTTTCATTCCCAGCTCAACATCAATTTATTCTACTAGGAAAAGAAGTGACTGATCAATTTAGAGTGGATTCATCAAAAGCATGATTTATGACTACAGGCTTTACTAGTATCAGTCTGTAGGTTTCCAAGTATATAAAATTACAGTTAAATACACAGTGGCAGAATTAGCTATAAGTTTCTTAAGCACTTTGGAAACCAGAGATTCAATTTAAGTACAAAGTTGTTCTTGTTATTACTATCAAAATTGAAGCATTCATTTAATGTGTGGGATATGCTAAAAAGGAGTGACAGGTGATTGCTGCCTATCAGAAAGACTAAAGGGAAAGGATAACATTTTGAATCAGAAGGATTAAATACACCACATCACCACGCCAGGTATTAGCTAATTTTTGGCCACTTACAGAGCAGAGAAGCTTATTGTGTGCCTAAAACCCCTGCATCACAGAAAGCCTGTTTTAATCAGCATTATATTCTCTTTAGAGACTCTCCTACAAAGCTGTTAAGAGTAAGTGTAAAACAAGGCTTTGAAAATGTGCAGAAGTCAACCCTCTCCCACACTCATCTTGCTCTTTTGACCATGTTGATCAGTGTGATGGTATTTAATACCCCAGTCTTGAGCTTGTGAGGAAGCCGTGCAGATGGAACTGAGTTCTACAGTCTCCTCTGAAAGTGTTCACCCTGCATGAAGCTTTTAATAATTTCTAAAACCTTCAACTTACACAGGAGGATCAAAAGACAGACAGAAAGAGAATCCAGTCTCCACTACCCTGCTTTCCTTTCCTCTAGACAGATGAGCTCCACCCGACCCATCTTTTATGAGGGAAGCAGGAAAAAGAAGTAGGCTATACTTTAATCAGTGGGGGTGCCTGAAAAACTTTTCAGGAGGTACATTTCCAACAGCTTTCTTGACTTCCATCTCCTATTTTCAACAGCAGCAGCCTCCCCGAGATGCGCAAAACTGAGCCATAAACCTCATGAGAAGACATTTCCCTTGGGAGATCCACCACCTCCAGCTACGCTCCGAGCCAGAGACGCCGCAGGAACAATTCCCTGTGGGATTGAACATTTCTTCCCTGCTGGTAAGCACAAGTGCAGATGTACAGAAAGGAGTGGGAGGCAGAGGATGGGGAATGAAGCCAAAACTTTTTCATCCTTGAAGGAAGATGCACATTTCTGTGTTTGAAAGGGGTTGTGGGAGAAGGTGGTGGGAAGGGCTCTAATTGCATCCAGATTGTTTTGTCCTTCCCCACTTCATCTTGCTGGCAGGTCTGGCTGTCAGTACCCACAGCATTTCCAGCCCAGCACCAGCTAATTGTGGTCCTTATATACATCCCCCCAGATATAACTTGACACAATGCTGGATAATTGGCACCTCAAGAGAACAGGGAGAGATGGGCATTGAATGTGAATTACCTCTCACACCTGCAGCAGGAAGATCCTCTGAGACAGAGGCTGAAGTCACTGGCAGGGAGCTTGCCCTGTGCCCAGGGACACAGTGGCAGGTTTGCAGACAAAATGACGACTTAGTTTTCCAGTGCTGCCAGTCTAAAGGTCCTAAAACCAAATATTCCCTGACAGGGAGAAGGAGGACAAAATGAAAGCCGAGCAGTAGGCTTGGGCAAGAGAAAGGGGGGGTAGTAGAAATAAATATCTAATTTAGACTGTAAGTGAAAAAAAGAATCACAGAATTCTCACTCTGTCTCCTTGAAGGAGCTCACACTGTGTCTGTGCATTTCTGTTGGTTGTCAAATGGAAAATTATAAGTGGGACAGTCTGCTCTTGAATCAATGTTTATTCAATAAGGTCAGAGCCAGAGAAACAGGTTTCAGTCTCAAGCATAGAAAAAGGCTCTGAATAGCTGCATACAAACAGTGGCAACACATCTGCACTTTCCCCACACTCCCCATCCCTCCCGGCCTTCACAGCAGGAGCAGACCCAGCCCTGCAGACAAGGCTCAAGCACTGTTACCTCCCTGCACAGGGAGGGCACAGGGTAGGGAGGGCTCACTGCTCACCATAATTACTACAACACACTGGTTTCCACAAAAGAGGGCAGTTTTTAGTTCACTCAGAAATATTTATTTTAAGTGCAAGATTAATCAGCACAGCCCAGAGCACGACAGCTTTCTGGTTTGTCTCTAGCTTCCACATCCTCACACTGACATCTGGCTCCATCGCCCTGGGCTCCATCTCCTTCTCCTTTTCCCTTCATACCTTTAAAGAAACCAGACCTTTTTTAATCATCACATGCAGTATGTGAACCATGAAGATGTGAAAACCTTGAAAACAGCTTAAGATGTGCTGTACACTTCAGTGAGGAGGCTCAACTCACCCATTCTCTCTGGGGAGACAGCAGTGGTGGCTCAGAGCTCTCAGCATCACAGCATCCACAGCACCTGCCTGTTGGTGTCTTTTGGTGGTGCTTTAAGATTCCTACCTCTAAGGCAGGACAAAGCTGTGCTCCAGGCTGGATCATGGAGGACTAACTGGAGTTAGTCCAACTTAATGGAACTCTGTCATTGCGAACAAAACGGGGAAGGGTTTCAGGGGGAGGATGTCCTCCGGATAAGAGACAGGGAAGCAGCAGAACACAGGAGTTTAGCACACAAAGCAAAGCAGAATACAAATAACAGAAGCAGAACAGCACACACAGTAAATGGAAGGAAAGAAAAAGGTCAGAATTGGTGCTGGTCAAACATGCAACAAATTTTCTCTTTGAATGTGACGAGATGGCTCTGAATAAATAATAAGAATATAGTTACATAAAGGTCATGATCTCCCTGCAAACCTCCCACTGTCATCAGGAAAAAAAATCTGTTACAGACTGAGATTTTAGGGGCACTGAATTTTATATTCTGGTCTACAAGGATGAATTTGACAAAATATGATTGTTTCCTTCAGTCTCTGGTCTTGACACTTTATCCAAACTGATACTTGTTAGTTAATCTACATTCCCTCTATCAGTATGGAAGATCCATATTCTAAAGTGATGCTGCCAGTAACAGTAATTCCCTGAAAAGCAAAACAAACACTTGCTTTCAAAGAAACAAAAAAGATTTTTCTGTTCTAAAAGCACCCAAAAAAATAATTCAGAGAAAGGCAGAAATAGATGGCCAGTCACTAGTACAGAGTATTTCAGAAGGCCTATCATCTATGTTCAAATGCAATTTTCACGTTCAAGTGTATCAGAAAGTCCATGGAATTTTGATTATTAAGGGCCAGACTCCATGAAGAAAATGCAACCTGGATATTTCAGCAGTGGTCTTCAATTACACATATGCCAGCTGTATATTGAAATCCTTCCAGATAGTTTGAAGCAATGACTTAAAATCCAAACAAAAGTCCACAAAAGCCAGGCTTTAATGCAGGTTGCACTGCACCATCACACGAGAGTTCTTTCCTATTCTTTGTTACTCGAGTGCTTTTTGGGAAAAAGAGGTTTTCAAAGCAGACACCTGAATTGGCCCAGCAATGAAATCTGTATCTTAAATTCTAGCAAGGGGAAAAACCTCCATGAACGACAGCATGGTGCGTCGTATTTCTGCTCCATCACTACTCATATTTATTATTTACTGACACCACCTCAAGCTGTTATTTGCTTACAACCAGGGCTACTTGACTTCTGTGAACTCAGGCAAATTCCATAAAACACAAGAGCAATTCGCTGTGTTGGGCAGGAAAATCAGTTTCACGTCAGGTTGCTGTGGTGGCAGATGTGGCCCCCGCAGGCGTCGGGTCCTGCCCCTGTCGTGCTGAGGCTCGGCAGAAAGGCCTGGCACCGAGGGACTTCAGCTGAACACAGCCTGAGCTGCACAGCCAACAACGGACACGGCGACCGTACACGGCCTGGGGGGACTCCGTTTGTTTCAGTAACAATTAATCAAGACCAAGATGCCACGTGATGCAGTTTGTGGCATTTGCAAGATGGACATTTAAAGAGAAGAAGTGAAAGAAGAGACAAGAATCTCTTTGCCTGCATTTGACTTTCTAAACTTTTTTTTTCTCACTTCTGACAATTAGAAAAACCCTTCTCCTCTTTATATACATACAATAAAAACTACGTAGTCCCCAATGAGATTTTACAGCCATCTGCCTGTTCCTTAGGACCCAAGAGAATGCACTGACTCAGGCACCACAGTTTAGCAGCTTACAGGGTACCCAAAAAACACTCCAACCACACCAATAAGCTTCCACCAGTCTTTTAAAAGGCAAAATTAATAGCTTGATCCCTGATTTCTCATACTTGGAAAGATATTGTCCACAAAATGAAGCTAAAAAATAAGGGAATAGAAGCACCACCGTGCACCTGGCTGCAGCTGTTTGTAAACCCTTTTCTTGTGCAATTTTGTTGGCAACAGGATAGCAGTGAAGACTTTGCTTAGGCAGGGAAGAGACCCAGGAGAAGCCACACCAAGGAGATGGTGCCTAAACCCCCTCAGGTGCACAAACCAGAGTTTTTATGTTGTTAAGCTATTTCCTTAAGGAGAAACACTGACACAAAAAGGCAAAGAAATCAAAAGCCACCTCTGCCAAAAGAAAAGCAACATCTGCTTGACTATCCCCCCATGGCGAGGAGGAGGAGGAGGTAAAGGACACCACAGGTGTTCAGGCATTCCTGACACAGCATTCCCACGTGTGTTCACAGCCTAAGCTTCACAAAAGCCCCGTGGAGCAGGTAAAGGTTATGGCAACTGTTTTACAGATGGAGAACCAGTACAGTGAGACCAAGAGATCTCCCTGATGTCACACAGGAAGCCTGTGGTGAAGCAGGGAGCTGAACACATCTGGCTAACATCAGCTCAAGAGGTCAGCATGGGGAAGGTAATGAGATGCCTCCATGCCAGAAGCTAAGTTTTATAAAGCACACATCACACAGAAGTTGGAAAAATCACTGCAGTGAATCACACTTAGTATTCAGAGACACGCTCACGTTACAACCACAAGCACTTATTTAATTAGAAAAATGATCTAATTGAGATGCATCCAAAATTGCCTCCAATACAACACAAGCAATAACAAGCGTAGCTAAGAAAATACGTAGGTTATGAAGGTGTCTGGTTTGTGCTATGAGGGAAGGAAAAAGGGTAAATTGTCAGACTTGCTCAGCAATAACGCTGAATGCATTTATTAAACACAATCAAATTTTACAAGGCACTGAAATGATAACACTGTAGCAGTGGGAAGTGCAAGCAGCAATAAATATCTTGTAAACATAGAGGTCACAGGCCCAGGTTCTTATGAGCTTGGGAAGGGTGGCTTACTGGAAGCAGTACGCTTCGTGCCTCAGCAGTGATCTCTCTTTTCTTGGAGAAGGGGTGAAACAAGGCAGGATGGATTATTATTTAATTTATTGCAATAAATCAGGAGTCAAAGCAATTCAAAGGAATTTGTATCTTATCACTATGTAAAGAAAAATCAAACCTCTATCATTTCAGATCTAAATACAATTACAGGAACAAAATAGCTTTATGTTTAAACCATCTAACTGAGCCTGACAGATGGATACTGTTTATATCCATTTGTATTTATTGAACATAGTAAAAGACTGCAGCTGTTCTGTCAACACCTAGCTGCTTCCAGGGTGTTTGGAGCTGTATATAAATATAACAGAATTTTATGGATAAATATATTCCATGGAATAAACATGGTGAAGATACTGTGATACAACAAGTATTTACATGAACAACTGTAATACCTTGAACTGGTTTCTATTGATCTTTAAGGACTTCACAAGAGTATGGATCAAGCATCTGCACTCTCACCCTACAGACACAGAATTAAAGCTCAGCGATTAAGTGCAGCCGAGGGCTCTCCCAGGAGCTCAGTGTGCGCCGTGGGATTAAGCCGGGCCCACTGCTGCAGGCTTTGTCTGCATCCTGCTCCCCCATGCACGCCCAGCGGGCCTGTGTGCACAGCACCCGGAGCCCAGCCACGCTCACTTCCCTCACGCACTGCCTGCCTTCATCCCGCAGTGTCGGGGCCATCACGGCCGCAGCCAAGCCCTGCACGGTGTCAGGGCTGCCTCAGCCCATCTGTCCAGCTCATTCCTGTGCTCAGGAATTGCAGGCAGAGCCCCTCACTGACAGCCAGCTGACCCTCACCACGCCTGCTCCGGCCGGCCACAGGACCAGCAGGAACGGCGCAATTCAGGGAAAGAGAATCCCACACTCCCCCTCAGCGAGGTTCTGCACGTACCTAAGGCAGGGTCAGTGACCACGATGACGGCTCCTCATGGAAATCCTCGTGTAAACCACACAGCTACAAGCAAAGGCTCTCAAGCGGCGCGTGTGGGGACGGACCCTCGCAGCCCCGCCGCTTTCCCTGGGGTTTCTCCTGCTCTGTGCCCTGGGACACAGCCGAGCACGCTGGGGTCTGTCTGCCCACTGCACGGGGTGTGAAATGACAGCACCACTGCACATGGCTGCTCTTCACGTGGTTTTTTTCCTTTAAAATGTCACAAAGGATTGTAGAATACACTCTGTCACGGTGTGTGTTTACAGAACCGGATACCAACAGAATGGGAAGAGAATGACACTGGTTGGGAAAAAAGGAAAGTTTTAAAACTGGAAGCTGCATAGGGCTGGGAGGTGAAACAATCTGAGGAGAAGACTTTGGTGGGAGTCCCCTGGAGGCAGCTATTTTAGGTTGCTGAGGCTCCTACAGAGAATTTCAGTGCAGGAAATGGAGCATTTTTCCTGCTATGGATTGCTCCCTCACCTTCATAGTCCCTACATTCCAGGCTGGCAAAGTCCTGTGTTACCTACTTCCATGCTTTTAAGAAAACACATAAGGACAAACATTTTATGAAGCCCTTTGGAAAGAAAGAATGGAACTACTTTTACTGGAAGAGAAGAGCTGTTAATCTGGCAATGAAGAAGATGCTGGAACACACTAGAAAACAGATCAGAAATTAAATATGATTTATCTAGAATCAAGCATACAGATAGAAATGGGGAGAAGGAGTGTGTGTGTGGAGAATCCAGCTTCCTTTCTGAGTGAATTGCTAAAGTCTCAGTCATTTCTAAGCAGCGGGAATCACAGTGTTAAATTTTAAAACCATTCATCAACTCAATGCCAAATTCTTTCTTATTAAAAAGGGATATCCTCATCTCCACTATGTGTCTGTGGAAGAGGCAGCACAGGGAGAGAAAAACAGAAGGAAGAGGAGAGCTGGCCTGCAAATACCATATGGCAAACACAGGAACTGAGCACAGGTTCCCTGATTCCCAGACAAGAGCCACATCCCCACCGGACCACCATCATTTTTCATCAGGAAATGTGCGTGTGCACAGCCGCACAGGCAGGAGCAGCATCATCACGGCTGTCCTGCCCTGCCACTACGCCCTGAACTCTGAAATGAGAGCCATCATCTCGACAACTGCAAGGGCACATTACCAGTGCTGCCAGTTCAGCTCTCCGGAGAGGAGCCGTCTCCTGCATGTTTACACAGAGCCGGGCACAACGGGGCTGACAGATCCTCGGAAAGGATCATTATCCTGGCTCTTCCTTGGCTGTGGTCGGCCAACTGCGGCTTTGATAATTACCCTGTAGAAACCCAGAGCTGCTACACCAGCATCTTAAACACAGAAATCACACTCTGCTGCCATTTTTCCCCACAACAATTTTTATAGCAGACAGCACTTTCTACTTAGGCAGCAGACAGATCAGAAAATACTGCTTGAAATGCTTTTGAAGTGGAGATGGGACCATAGGAGCAGATGCCCACCCCTCCCTCCAGGGAGTGCAGATATGGATGCGACTCTGGTCTGGAGCTCCAGGATTTGGCCCTTTCTAAACACCCTGATACTTCTAATGAGGGCTGAGCATTTGGGGTTGCTTCTAATGTGAGAGGAGGGGGTTTAAGCACTGCTTTTTTCTGAACCCAGGACTCAGCAGCAGACCATCATACCTCTTATATCCTGCCCTGAGAGCTTAAACAAAACACGTTCAGAGCCCAGCCCGTGCCTGCAGAGGGGAGATGGGCTCCCACCCAGCACAGGACAGCAGAACTCGCTCACCTGGGAGAGGGGCAGGGTCACAGTGCCTGTGTGCACAGGCACACCTCCCATGCAAGCACAGAGTTTCAGGAGACAGAGGAGGAGTAACAAGTCTTGGAGCACCTTTGGAAAATAATTTGGAACAAAACAAATCAACAAAGATCCTTGAAGTTGTTTGTTTCTGCTCTTAGTTCTGCAAATAACAAACAAGGTGTCTGTACAGAGGTTCCTGCCAACAGCTGCCATTAACATACATAAATCTTCTGTTCAAAGGAAGCCTCCAGCAGTCAGTTTTTCTATCTTAATTTGATTTTTTTGACTTTTCCGTCCTGTCTGTTTTCATCTTTCCTCATTAAAAGGATTTTTTAAGAAAAGATTTAAAAAAAAAAAAAAGCCAAACATGGCTAATTATTTTAATGAGCTACCAAAAAAATATAGTTGCTTTCTACTCTGAATATAAGCAAATGTCAACATTGCATGGGGAGCAGAGGCAGCACAGCATCTTATTACTATACCATCAGCTCCTATATTTGATTAATGAAGACTCACAGGACTAATTTTACACTGCTTCATTAAAAGCCTGGGGCAATTAGCATAAAGGTTAGACTACTACATTATTAAAATTTATTTTTGTTTTAAACAAAAAAATTTGCTTCTTTTCCTTTGAGGAAAGACCAACCCACACTAGATAGACAAAAGGAGTTACTGTCTTTTTCAACTTTGGAAGAGAAACACGAATTGCTAAATCTCATCAAGGATTTTAGCAGAGCAGTTGCCCAGTTTCTACAAAAGGGCAAAGGCAGTGCTCTCCTGTAAAGCAACACTCATAGGGAACAAACAGCCCTTCTGCTCAGAGCACACGATGGTGATAAACTTAACATTCAGCCAGCACCTAGAGGGAGGGGAAGAAATCGCTCATTCCAAACAGCACATCCATTTCTCACACAACTAAACCTGTCTTGCAAACCTCTCCAAATGATGATCAAAGGTAAGAGCGCATATATGCAACACTGCAAGAGCTGAAGTGCACATCATAAAAAGGCATAGGCATCTCCTATTCTTTGAGGCTTTATTGAGAGAACCGAGGAAGGAGTGCTTTTGAACTTGCAGGTGAGCAAGTCTCTAAAAGCACATCACACTGGCAGCCTCGCTGGGCTGTGGATTCAGCATCACGCTGGACAACACAGCAGAGCAAGGGTCAGACCACTTCACCATTTCCCTGCTCCGTTCTCCCTCTCCTTCCACATGCTAAGGCTAGCAGCTCTCTGAAAACCAGCTTCCTCCCAAGCCTCCACCTCCTCCTCTGCTACAGCCCCGGGAATGGAATAAAAACATAAAAAAGCAGCAGCAGCCCCAAGGAACAGACTTGACGAAAAAGAAAAGCTAACTGCCAGACAACGCTTCAGTCTGCTCCGAGCTGGTTTGCACGTGGGAGGACTTGCCAAGCCTTGCACAAGGCACCACTTGCCTTGCAGCGCCTGCTGGCACTCGAGGGGTTAAAGCAATCTAAGCCAGGCCTGCTGGAGAAGCACTACAGCAGGAAGAAAGAGTTACAAATGATTTTTCTTGGCAAAAGCAGCTCATTGGAATAGTAGAAGGATTGTGCTTACTCCTCATATATAAATGCCAAAATGAGGCTTGCTGACACTTTCCTGGCACACCCCAGCCCTTCCAGCGGCCCAGCACTTCCACCAAACTTTTGGAGGGACAGAAGGACACACAAGATGTTTCTTCCCCGAGCGACCAAACCCTCCTCTCAAGTGGCACGATCCAGCATTTACGGAAAGCACTCATCCACCAGCAGCACCACGGATTCAGCTCAGCCTCTCCCTTTCCGCAGCAAGCCCTGATTTTTGTGGTCAGTGTTTGGGGATGGGGCTGTGTGAAGCCACCAGCGTGCATGAATTCTGGGGCATGCTGGTGGGGAGTCATGAAGACTAGTTTTAGACAAGATGAAGTCTGCTGAAACATCAGAATTTTGCAACTTGCTTAACCAGCAGCCAGGCTTTTCCCTTACCCTGTTCCCCAAGCCCTAACAGACATCCTAAGAACTGTCAGGGAGTTCAAGGTAACCCTTTCCCTGGTCCTCCCTCTCAGGGTCCACAGACCAGCAATTTATGGGCCTTGAGAGCCAGAAGCTACACCCAGATCATCATGTTTAATAGTCACTAATCTGCCTAAGGGTCTAATCCCTTTGTACTGCTTCTTTAGACTTACACTTCTGACTTCCACAAAAGTTTCGCACAAGTTTTGTAATTTCATTTTGCCCTGCTAAAAGAATAAAAAGAAAAAAAGAAAAAAAGAAGAAAAGAAATGCTTATCAATTCCTATTCCTATTAGACTTACACAAACTGATATGATTTAATTATTCACTGTTTCATCATATGAAAAAGTGGCTCCACAGTCATTCCAGAGGTTCATAGAAGGGCTTTAAGAAGATGAAGGTCAAATGGCTTTTTTGGGAGTGATTAGGTTGTTCAAAGGCACGTGTGATGCAACTTTGGCTTTTGCCTGGGGGCTGCTCTAGTGCCCCCAAGAGCCCCGACTGAACTGTGTGTGCAGCTGAGGAAAGAAGGTGATCCCTGCCCCTGACACAGTAACTTCCCTTGCCTCATGCCAGGCTCACAGAGGCTCAGTGCTGCTGAATGGTTTTATCACCTCCTGTCATCTCTCTCAATGTGGAGCTGCTCTCTGACACATTCATATTTAACAGCATCCAATTCCCAGATTTTTAATCTTTTTTAATCTCTCCTGTTTCCCCTTGCAGAGATGGCTTTTTGTTTTTTTGTTCCTGACAACCTACAGCCCAAACCAATGACTTTCTCTCTTGCTCTCCAACAGTAATGAAAATACATGCCCAGAACTTCTCCAAGTGTCACTGCAGACACTCAGATGATTATTCTCACAAAGGCAACTGAGAAGAACAACTTCTTGCCAGTGGATTCATATCAGGCTCCCCACCTCCATGGGCAAAAACACACGTTTGCAAACTGGGAGGAATAGTTCTCTGAGCTCATCTGCTGCAGCCCCGTAACACGAGCAGCAGCTCTCATGATCAGCTTGGTGCTCCTAGAGCCCCCACAATGTCAAAGATTAAATCCTCAAACCTCCACATCCCTTCAGGAAAATAAAATGGGAAGCATATGAGATAAGACTGTAATAAATTTTAGCAGTAAAACCAGAAAATCTTTACTTGTTTTTTCCAGCAGACTTTGAGCAACTCCTATTAGCTGTGATTTTGCTCTCCACATTCACATCAGAAATCCATGCTGCCTTCAGCGCTGCCCACTCAGACTGGAGGGGTTTATCATGAAAGGATCACCTCACATACCCACCCCACAGCAGGTCTCCTCAGTTTGATCCAGTACACCATGGCTGCACAAAGAGGAGATGTTTGTGAGGCAGGAGACTTTTTCTGTAAATATACACATCCAGCATGAGGCTTCTGGGATCGTCAGATTGCTTTACAAAAGAAAGACATTTTCCCTGGTTACAGTCTGGGGAGAAGGAGAGCCACATTCTCAAAATATCAGAAGGCAAGATACTGTGCTGCAAGTGGGAACTCAGCTTGGACCTGCTATCTCCAAGATCAGAATCACATTAGCAGAAGCAAGGGAGGGGAAAAAATTAAAAACTGAAGAAGGTTCACTGTGCTGCTGTTGCAGAAAAGAGAAATTCAATCCTACAACCTGGGTTGTTAGGAGAAAGAGATGATGTGATGGCAAAACAGAGAAAAACCTACCAGAAAAATTATTGACATTGATGGAAATGTTATCCCCATCACTGAAGAACACCCCAAATTGCCCTGATCTAACATCATCCTTTTCCTAACTCCGTTCCTGGGCCTCAAAGCTCAGCAATCAGTCTTGTAAATTTTCAATTTTCAAATCCAGGCAGGAGGTTTGTTTTTCTTGAGCAACGTGCCAATGCTATTTTGTGCTGTTCAGCTTCCAGTATTTTCTTAAGTGCCTTGAGAGGCTTGGCATGAAGGGCACTGTGGAAATGGAGCTTTAACTGATTGCTTCCAACTTCTGCCTGGTAAGCTACCTTCAAAATGAGGCATTTCAGCAGCAAGGGATGCTCCTTCCCCTGCACACGAGGGGAGCTGTGCTTGCTGCAGCACAGGCTGACATGTGCAGTGCCATCAGCAGGGTGGTGACCAACATCTCCATCCACCAAGCACTACAAAAGGCTCCAGTTTAACACAAAACCCTCACCCTCCTCTAGGCCCACATTACAAGGCACGCTGGGTATTTCTCTTTCAGCTCCAAGGACCGACTCACAACATCCCTCCCCATCACAGAAACCACGTACAACCACGTGGGGAAGAACTATTCCAGCTACCAGAGAGGTCAGCCACAATCACAACTTCAAATTCACTAAAAAATGAACACGCCAGAGCCCACTGAAATGAGCTCAGCTAATTGGAGGTGTTGGGGGATGACTAATTCATGATTAGCCATGGCCAGGCAAGCTTCTTCTCTCCTTGCAAACTCATGTGCACTATTCCCAGCTGCCATCGTGACCTACAGGTCAGATCCACAGCATCGTGGGGAGCAAGGAGCAGGGATAAAGGGAAACCAGGATAATGCTTTCCCCCATTAACACTTGACTTTGGGCACAGAGCATCACACTGTTCTTTGTCCAGCATCTTCAAAGATTTTTGAAAGAATATCCTAATTAATCTGTGGAGGAATTCAGGCAAGATTGCTTTAAGTATTTTTAGCTTAAAAATGCAGTGTTGTCAAGCATTTTCCTTTCTCACAACATTCTCATGTGTTTGAGGCCATTATACAGGAGCATAAAGCATCTATAACCTCCAAGATTATACAACAGCATTAAAACACATAATATTTGGGGGCTGCACAGGATGATTAGTTAATGATGGTCATTTTCCTACCTTTCATCCAGAAGGACCCCCCAAAGTAACAGTTTTCCCAAAATAGAAGAGCAGCTGCCTGTGAGACAGGACAAAGCAAAAACCTTTGCAGTGACTCAATAGGGCAGAAAAGGAAATGATGACTCTTGCCCATAGGAAGACACTACTGAAGTTCTGCTAAGTGGGATGAATTCAGAATTCACCTTAATAGAGGGCATCTGAGGATTTTTCCTTATCAAAGTTCTGCTGCTGATCAACAAGACCTGTGGGCTTATTTGCCTTGTCATTTATAATGTAACCTGATTGCTACATCTCAGTGATAGCCCTGCTCACTTCCACCCAGTTGTGTCAATATGTCTTAGAACCATTAACGAATTAAGCAGAGTTTTGAATGCTAAGATATCAAATGTTATTCTCCTTTCATGTCCTGATTCAAAGTCTGTTGGGTTGTAAGAGAATTTGGATCAATTCATTGCTCAAAAAAGCCCAATCACAAAGAAGAGGAAAAAAACCCCAAAGTCGTGCAAGGTGATCTATGAAGGACCTGATTCTTGGTGCTGCAGCTAAGAAACCAGATTAGTGACTCATTTAGGAGAAAATCAGAAGCAGCAATAGACACTTGTGTTAAAACAGAGCCAAGACACTTCCCAGAAGAGACACCAGCTATGCAGCACATGCAGGGCTGAGGAGGGGGTGGCTGAGGGATGTGGGCTCACAGTCACACACAGAATCACTCGTGAGAGCAACCCAAAGCAGGTGTGTTGCCCTCTGCTTGGTGGAGGAACAAAAAAACCTGTCAAAACAGCACTTTTCCCACACATAAACACACCCACAGTCAAGAAAGAGGAGGCCTCCTCCCTGCTTCTCTCCCTTTGCTTATTTTCCATTAGTCACAACACAGATCACCCTGCCAAGCTGCCAGGGCCTCCAGACAAGTCAGCAGTTCTGCTCTGGCTGGCAGCAGCAGCCCAGGGAGACCCCTGGGACAGTGTCCCTGCTCTGGGGACAGCCCCAGAGCTGCTGCTCCTGCCCTGCCCTGCCCGCCAGGCTCCCCAGGCTGGGGACAGCACCCGACACAGAGAAGTGGCTCAACCCCCAGCAACACTTCTGCTGCCCGGGCTTCACAACCAGGAGCACCCAGCCCAACCAGCCCATCCACTTTGTACTGCACAACCAAAATCTGCAAACCCCCAAACTACCAGGCACTCTAAAAAGTTGTGGGTTGACATTAAATACCTGATTTGCTACAAAACTGGAAGTGTAAAGCGATACAGAAATTAACATTTTACTTGTCCAGACTGGGGTATTGCTTTAGACATGGTGCTGCACTGCTATTTGCTTTAGGATTTATTTAACAGCTAGATAGAAATAAGCTGGCCTTCAAAGAAGAGCTGGAGTCTTCCCTTTGAGAAAACAACTGAAGTTCTATCTCAGTACTATTTTATTTCCTTGAACCCAGAAGAGGAGAAGGGTTCAGTTTCATAAGAAATACAATCAAGAGACTAAACTTCCAAGTATTTGGGCTTTACTCTCATCTTATGCAGGAATTAATTTTATTGCATAAATAGACAGATCTCTCACTCCATATTAACTCCTAAGGGGTAAGAGCTGATCTTGAAACTACTACTGAAGGCAGAGTCACCTTAACATCAATTTTCATCTCTACAGATAAGGAGCTCAGACACTGTACTAAGTCATGTGGTACTTAATGCATTTCATAAATTAACTGGCTCCTAAACTAACATATATTCAGATTGAGTTGTGGAATAGGCTCACAAAAGGAAAGCAGGGGAATCTTGTCTATGCTGTATGTATCTGGTTGGAGTTTGCATCTGGGCACTTAAACTTTTTAGGGGCTCTGTTAATACCAGAATCCAAGTTTCCCCAAATCCATATACATCTCTTCACAACTACATGGCAACACATTTAGTTAAATCTGATGAAAGCAAGTGTTTTACCAAAGCCAGACAGGCTCAGTTATCCAGCAGACAAGTAGCTGAAGAAGTCCATATGCATTTAGGTTTTAGAAACACCCAATTTGGGGTGGAGGCTCCAATTCTTTATTTTACTAAAGAGAAACTTAAAAAGCTACATTGATGATGGTGTACACTAATCACTTAATGCTCTGAACTTGCCTTTGCTAAGAGGTATTTTTCTCAACAGTAGATCTGCTCATTTAGTTTGGAATTTAAGTTCTGAAACAATGGGAAATGTTTTGCTGGCCATTGAAAAATAACCCACACATGGAGAGATCCCAAGTTTTCCATCCTCATTAGTTAAATGCCACGGCATTTTTAACCATTAACACTGTAACCATTTCCATAGGGAAAGGGTAGGAGAAGCAACCAGGGCAATGCTTTCTGTAAAGCCCTTCCCCATCATATCAGTGCTTCAGTTTAGGGCTACACCGCCTGTCACATAATTTATTGAACTTCAGAACTGCTGTGCAAATAAGCCTTTGGATGCCAGCCACGGAGAAGTCTCCAACACGGAAACGAGGAAGTCTTTTTCTTTATTAAATACCCTCAAATCAATGTCAAAAGCAGTGGTACCCAGCCATGTGTGGGATTGGGGTCAGGAAAGGATTTCTTTTACTCTGCCCACTTTTTGCATAACATTTTTAGCTTTGTGCACTGCACCTTTTGGGGTTTTACTTTTTTACTCACAAAATAATGCCATTAAATGCTAACAAATCAAATCCTTATGAAAACATGTACTTGTCCTGCTGGTTTTCTCTCCATCTCAAACTGGCTTCTGTACACAAAATCACCTCAATGCAAACTCACTGTAAGAGTTTTAGGCTTTTTCTAAATTGATTAGATTTATACAAGCCCAATCCAAACCATTCATCCAGGGCTAACTCTGGAAAGCGACTCACCTCACCTGGGTACTCTGCATTTTTGGAAACTAAGCAGTGTTTAGGGGAGGCATTGCAACTTTTGTGGCAGTGCACTATAAAAGGAGACTCGTACTCTTGGTTTCCTGTAGCCAAGCCAGTGATCTGAAATGTTATTTCAGTCTGTACCTGTTTCCCAAATTCACAACCTTAGCTCTCAATCTTGTCCTGTGAGACTCACCTGTGACAGTGACACAGGAAAGAAGAATTACTAAAAGGATAAGTAGAACAAACTACACTTAAATAGATTTTTTTTTTTAAATTTGGAAACAGGTTTTTTTCCCAGATCTGACATTTAGGAGAATGAAAGCTCTTTCCCATTCATAGCCACACCAAGAGCTGCAGCAATTTAAGTAAGATTTTATGCATAGGATAAAACTGTACTGATGCAATAGAATTGCTTGAGAAAATTATTTCATTAAAATGGCGCAGTTCACTCATGTAGGAAATATTATTTTGATTTAGGGATATCAATTTAGCATAAATCAGCAATAAATCTATTTAAGATTTAGGTATATCACTGTGGTTTTTCTTGTCTAGGGAAG
Source organism: Atrichornis clamosus (assembly GCA_013400975.1). Lineage (NCBI taxonomy): Eukaryota > Metazoa > Chordata > Aves > Passeriformes > Menuridae > Atrichornis > Atrichornis clamosus. The sequence continues at coordinate 34,186 of WBMZ01010118.1, forward strand.
GTGTAAAAGAGTACAATTGAAAATATCATTAGAAAGAAACAGAATCATGAGAGCTCATGAGAACAAGAGCTATGAAATCTAGAAATTACTTTCAATTAGTAAGTCTGCTACAACAGAAATGCACACATGAACCATTCCAGTCTGCTGGGAAGTGTGTGGCTGAGGCAGGATAGTAAAGCAAGAGATCAGGTATATCATGTTAGATTAAAAAGTACTTTTACCCCACCAACACCACCCTACCCAAGCAAAGCAGTTCCTCTCTCTGGGCTGCCTGGTCTGGGCACCATGTTTCTGGTCAAGGAGCTCTTTCTCCAAGAAGCAAAGCTGTACATCAGACTTACATGGAATCTGGGCCAGTTCCACAAGAGGAGGTTTCCAGAAAACCTGGAAAACAACACTAAAAGCCTCCTGCCCTCTATTCTTAACCATTAAGAGAGCTCTCTGAGAAATTTACATTTAATTCTGTAAGACAGGCAAAAGGAACATGAATGAAGATGGGTAGGTGAGTGCACAGATGAGCTACAGAACTACATAAGTCTGTGAGATCTACTAAAATCTGAGCTCTTGCTACACAGCAGGTAGTGGAAACAGGCTGGAACTGGAAGCACTTGCCATGGCAACTGTCCCCTTAAATCAGCCTATAGAGACCCAGTCCAGTTCTCTAATATTAGTGTAAAGAAATTGCCACTCCATCAGTCAAAGCCCAGAAGGCTCAATAAGCAGGGAAGGCTAGAGGAAACCTTGAAACCTTGCTTTCCATTTGCTTCTCCCTGGGAAGGTTTTAGAAGCCTTAATAAAATGGCTAAATCTGTTTCATTTGGCCACAGACTTTCTTCTTCTGTTGCCCCTGCATGTGTGTAGAGCCTATGGACATCCTGACAGCATGCAAAGTTATATAATGAGCTCCAGAGACAAGAATTTCATTTGGCTACAGAAAGCTGAATGTTTCTAAGAAAGCAATTTTCCTTCTTACACACTGGTCTCCAAGAGATTCACCCATCAAAACGAATAAGCTGCTGAATTGAGTGAGGCTACAGCCTGTGCTAACACTGAGAGCACTCCTGTAATAGCTCAAGTCCCTTTCTACTATCTTTCATCTGCTTTAGCTCAGTGTTGCTGGTGTATGAAATTTAAAGAGCTCTGAAAAAGATGTTAACGAGCCCTAAAGAGGAGAGAGCTCTTGCGATAGTCATTCCCAGGAACACCTGTGAACTATTGAGTTTAATTAGTCTACAGCTGGCACTGAGTGTGTGTGGAAAGACAGGGGATTTATTATGGGATTGCCAGGCCTTAGATTGGCTCTTCCAGCACATTTTTTTCCTGTTTGTTTGTATTGTGATAAAGGACACACAGAGAGCCAGGGCAATTGAACTAACAGGGAATTCCCTTCTTGGAAAGGGTGCCAGACAGGGTAGCACTTGGATGATGGGAAGTGCCTCAGAGAGGGGGGAACCTGGCAGGGGGAGCTGATTGTGAGCTGTGCACCCCAGCCCTGTTATTTACTGTGTGGCACAATTTACTCCCAAATCCATACCCTACAACTACAGAAGAGCTAAGGGCTCAAATTTTCATTTCAGTAACACATTATACTTCTTTTTGTTACTCCTCAGGACTCCACTTAACTCTACAGGCAACCTAAAACAAACTTAAGAGGTGGGAACAGCCTTTGCTGCCACTTTATTCTGCCATCTACAACACCCGGTGACTTTCAACACAGGTAGCTGTTTTAGCAGCAATTACTTCCCCAGTATCACACACAGCTGCATGTATTTTCATCAGTGACAGTGAATTACAGTTGTTCATCCTCAAATATCTCCACCTCACCTGCCTAAAATCAAGGCTGCACTCCCATGTGACATTAGTTTTCTCCTCATATTTACTAGGCAGAGTTTTAAGAGAGAAATGAAAATATGCCCCACATATTATGCAGAAGCCACACACAGCCACAACTCAGCCCACCTTGACTCTACACAGCAGGCAGTGCCCAGTGCACTCAGGTGCCAGCTTCACTGCAGCAGCTCAGAGTCTGGGTGTGAAGCTCCTGGCATTCTCACAAAAAGCAGCCACATCTTGGAGGCTTTTATCTTTGAATGAATATTCTCCTACCTTGTGCTAAATTCAAATTACCTCAACAGAAACAATGCCCTACTTAAACCACAATGTGCAAAATAATTACCATCCTGACATCATCTTTACTGACAGCAGCTTGTCTCCACAGCTGGAGCACGAGATGCTCCCCAAGATGATCGGACTTCATCCTGCCATCACCTTGACACTGCCAAGTCAGTCGTGCTGACATTTCTTCTAGCTGACATTGGAAAGCCTTCAGTAAATCTGTACTGACATCTTAAATTCTCTTTCCCCCCCCACCTCATACTTTCCTCCTGTCATGTCATCTCCATAAAATTGCCCTGCCCTTGTTTCACTTCATTTTGACATCCTATTGTTACCTCCACAGATCCTCTTTAGTGAAGCACTTCTGTCACAAAGGCACGACATCTCCAAAGACCTGACACGGGAGCACCTGGAGAAGTGTGCCAGGGGTCTCATTAAAATGAATTAAATGTCTGTGTTATCACTTCTACCCCTTCCCAGCAAGTTACTCCTCAAACCACAGCCTCCCACTGTGGTGCCATAAAGTGCCTGAGGAAGGTGTAACCTGCACACCCCGACTCCTGTGACAGCCAGGCTCGATCCAGTCTGAATTCCTGGGGAAGGCACAGAGATCTGGCAGGGGAGAGCAGGGACCAGGCAACAAACGGCCCAGTGGCTCTCCAGTGTCAAGGTTTAGTAACAACTCAAAGGTTTCATGCAACCCAAGTCTGGAAAACACAACTGTTCACACACCACAGTGAGCCCCTAATTCAGGCCAGGCCAGGCCAGCCAAGGCCCTGTGCTGCCCAGCACCAGGAATGATAGGAGATGTAAACAGAAACACAATTCCTACAACACCCGTTATATCACTTGACCTTCCCAAACCTAGGGATGCAGCCCAGAACCTTCCCAAACCTTCAGCCCTGGGGATGTGGCCCAGAACCTTCCCAAACCAAATGCAGCAACACTGCCCTCACAAGAAAGAGACAGACAGCCCCTTCATTACCCCAGCCCTGGTGCCCTCATTAGCAGGTTCATCACCCTCATTACAGGGCCTTCCCCTCATTAGCAATGGGGGAGCTCCAAACTCAGCCCCACAGGCTGCAAGAAACCTCAGAGACACATGGCCCATTCCATACTGAGTATAATTAACAGGCTTTAAAATCCCCTTTAGGAGTGAACCTCAAGCCTCATGCTCACTCCATAAGACAGCAACAAGATGTATTTGTGCCTGGTGGGTTGGGGAAAGCAGAACAGCCCTGTAAAACCACAAGGGAGCTAAAACCTATATATGCTTTTGTGGTGTCTAACAGATTTTATGCTAACATAATAAACACAGAAGTACTTTATATACATGGAGTATTTCCTAAAAATCAGTTATATGTTTTGAGATGTAAAAAGATACCTGCTCTACAAGTGTAATTAAGCTGTCCATGCAATTAAAAAGCACCTTGTGTTATTTGCATAATTCCACGCAGCTTTTTCCTTATGCACAGACCATGAAATACAATGCTTTCTGACACCAGATATTTCTTCTTTGCTAATTGATCCATATTTCTCCATGCCATGAAAATCACTTACAACCCAGGAAAGCCACAAGGGCCAGACCAAGAGCCTGCAAGTTCAAACACTAATGTGGATTTCATATACACCAAAAACCAGACCAACAAAACAAAATCTATGTACTCCTAACTTAAAAATGAGAAAAAAGTCCCTACAGATATTTCCTGAATTCCAGATCAGCAGTATACAGTTTCTTCAGGAAAAAAAAAAGTCCAGGTTAGGAGAAAAAAAAAATATTCTAAAAATCTCCCCAAAGTGAGGAGCAATAAATGTAGATATTATGTGTTAGAGAGATCTATTAATCAACTTCTGCTACATGTATTTTATGTATTTAGTATGTACCTACAAATTCCTCTAAAAGCACATCTGCAAGAAATACATCACATCTGTAGTGTCTAAAAATCCCCCATAACCTATTCCTCTCTCTTATCCCAGTGTCTGGTCTCCTGTGCTCCCCTGCTCCCACCCAGACTTCAGAACCCACCTCACAGGTCTGAAACAGCCTCAGGGAGCTTAAAAACGGCGTCATTAAAATACCAGTGAAACCTGCCCACATTTACACCACAACACCTGAGAGCGTTAATCCCAGATATCCACGGAAATAAACCACTGCAGGCTGCAAAGCACAAACATCTCTAGCAGCTGAGAATAGTAAGGGTGTGCATAGATAAGCTCTAAGTGGGTGTGCCTGTTTGGGTGGAACACTGAGCCCACTGTGGGAAGGCAGGAGGGAAGGGAGGCAGGAGGGAAGGGAGGCAGGAGGGAAGGGAGGCAGGAGGGAAGGGAGGCAGGAGGGAAGGGAGGCAGGAGGGAAGGAGGCAGGAGGGGANCAGGCAGGAGGGAAGGAGGCAGGAGGGGAGGCAGGCAGGAGGGAAGGAGGCAGGAGGGAAGGCTCAGGTGCCACCCGAGGGCAGCGCTGTGTCTGACCCCAGTGCGTGGCTGCGGGGCCCGCAGAGATGCTGCTGCCGAGGGAGGCCTGCACGCTCCGTAACCGAGCCAATCCTGGATGCAAATGCGTTCGGGGTGGCATTACTACACATTTTTTGATCAGCAATACATCAGCAGAACATTTTGCTGCTGCTGTTAACTTTCTGCTGTGGTTCAGAAACAAATGCTTGAGGACATGTACTACTACACTCCTACTGCGTGTACAAGAGATATACTACTGTATCCTCCATGGAATATGACTGTCAGCAATTACAGTGAATATTGAAGAGACAGAACACGGTTTGTGATGCATTTTCCTGGCTTTTGTGAAACATTTGTTCACCAGATTTGCTAACTCTCAAAATGCAAGCGTACATGAGAGGTCTGCTAATCCGGGGAATTAGCAAGGTATTGCTCCAGCAGATTGCAAGACAAGAGTGCTCTGTTTCATACAAATGGGCTTTAGACAAGCAATCAGTACACTCATATGAACAACTCACCCATTCTGACTAAGATCTAGAAAAACAGCAGGTGATCAAAAACAAAACAGAAAAGATTTATGCTTGTAACCTTTTGAACAAAGGCTCCCGGGTTGGGATTGTTTTCCTCTCTTCCTTCTGAGTTCTGCTAGTCTGCAAAGACATAATCTTACAGCACAAGAAAATAAGATTTAAACACATCTGAAATAATAGAGCCCAGTTGCTATCACATAGTGATTATCAGCACTGCTGCCAACAACCCACACTGGAGCCAGAGTCTCTTCAAACACCATAAATTCCCAGCTGCCTTAAAGAACACATGCCTTCATCTATCTCGGAAACCCTGCAAGGTCAGGGGAAGGCTCCTACTCTGCTGCATACGCAAAACAAAAACTGCTCAGTGCAAATAAATAAATAAATAAATAATAAAGTAGCAATATACTCAGATTTTCTGAATAATTCAAGTCCCATTCTTAATGGTGACAGGAATACAGCAGAGGAATACAGCAGAGGTTGCTGCTTTGGGGATGCTGAGACAATCCAGTGGTGAGGACAGAGGGTTTATGATCTGTGTGGATCTGTCCGAGGTGGGGTCTAGTTGATGAATGGTTCCCTTTCCAGGCAGAGCTGTTTGGCGTTTGGATGTTGACAACAGGATTTCCATTCCATACAAAGCATCACTGCTACGTTTTTTTATATCCCTTAACAGATGTATTACTACAATACACACTTCCATAATATGTCCTTTCTTGCCAAATCCAAAAATGCAGGGCCAAATACCCAGCAGCTTTACACACTTCCGTGTGGGCACGTGCATGGCTTGCACACGTGCACATTTGTGCACACACACACACACACACACACACGAGGAATTTATTTCCAAAGGTGGCCACATGTGCAACATAAACACTCTTAAAGTGAGGCATCAATTTTTATCACAGGAAAAAAAATTACAACTCAATTAATATCAAGAGGCCATTTCCTGCAGTAGAGAACACAGCACTACTAGGAATATCTGTAATCCCTCCACGTGCAATTCCCATCATTGGCCATACAGTCAAAGCTTTACGCAGCAACTGAGCCAGCGAAGGGGCCCCATGAGCCCATTCATGTCACAGCATTTAAGACACATATCTCACTTAGTGCGGACATTTCAGCAAAGAGTGCATCAGAAATTACTAAAAAAAAAAAAAAAAAGGAAGTAGCCCTACAATCATGAAAATCTGATGTAACACTACATAATTCAATCCTCACTCAGCACCTCAAACTGGAAGGCAACCTTGAAAACCCTTCAACATATGAAAAAACAAAGATGCGTAATAAGGAGCTCTTCCAAAAAAATCCTATCTGCTTTCCCCAGAAATTCTTCCTACACAAATCCAGTGACACTGCACCTAATCCTGCTGCTGACACGGATATTGGATTGCTGTTAGTGCCTGGCTTGTCCTGCAGATCCAGCACGACAGCAGCAGTCCCTTGGGCAGGGACCAGAGCAGCTGCTCCCCGCTCCAGCCACACGCCGGGTCGGGGGATGCGGACACCACATCCATGCTCTCTTTGGGTTTTGTCTTCAGGGCTCATTACCATTAATTACGACTCACAAAGCAGAAAGAAGCCACGCAACCTAAACTCACAGAGCTCCCAAACCAGCCCTCAGTGCCCGTGTCCGGGTACAGGCTGCATTGATCCAAAAATGTTTTTCAGACTTTTTAACACAAAGGCAAGTCAAGGTGCCCATGTGTTACAGCACTGAGGTCTCCAAAGCACTTCTCTTACAGCAGATTTATGCCAGGACTTGTTCAGGACTTTGCTCAACCCCCTGCATCTCCAGTGGTCTTTATGTGAAGTTCCTACCTTGCCTCCTGAACCCTCACGTCTCCAAACGAGGTGGGGAATCAGCTACTCACAAATCCCTCTTTCTAACCTCCACTGAATACTGCCATTAACTAATGAGAGAGCAGGGGTGGAAAGCAGTTTTTTAAGTACACTATTCACATAAGCCTAGTTTCTGCTGAAAGAGCACCAAAAATAAACCCCTCAAAAATCCAGTCTCTCACATTCTCATAGCTTATACCTCCACTCAGCTTCAGTAAGCCAGCAGCAATATTGCATGCCCAGACTCTGTATCACTGGGATCACCGGAGCTTGAGTAAAGCAGGAATTTAGCCAGCACCTACTTAATTCCAAATTCATTTAATATTTCTATACCCCCTCCACAAATAAGCCTTACAATATTATGAATCAATCAAGCCAGGCACTAGTGAAATACTTTTTAAAAAAACCCTTAAATCTAATAGAAGATTACTGCACTCAACCGTAGAAACAATTTTAAGCCTAAATTTGGCAAGACACATTAGTTTTACATGGAGCTAAATTATTTCCAAGTGTCTAGGAAATACAATTCAGTAATTACAGCTATATTAGCTGGATGCAAATGAAGCAAGAGGCAGAACTTATTTACCAGTGAGTGGGTGAGTCACCCTGGCCATCCAGCACAGCCCAGCCCTGCTGCACAGCCAGGCTTTGCTGAGCACTGACCCAAATCAGAGAAGCAGAGGTGCTGCACACACCCAGCTGACAGTGACAAGGACTCGAAGCCTTGTCAGTGCTGACGCGTGGGTGTGTTTGGAAGGCAGCAGCACTCAAGGAGGCCAAGCGTTTGAGGAGCTCAAGTCTCTTTTTCTAGCACTAACAGAGAGGTCTGATTTTCTGGGGACACGCTCGGTCCCCAGCACCTGCTGGTGTGGTGCTCCTGGCCGTGCTGTCCTAGGAGCCAGGACCCAGGTGAAGAGACAGGGCTCAAAACCCCTCTGCATGTCTGAGGGGAAAACACCTCCTGCTGACCACAGTGGTATCTCACGGCTCACACACCCCAACTGCAGAAAGCACTGTGCTTGGATTTCCATCTGCATTATCACGCCCAGTTCCAAGAGACGCAGGAGCTGAAATGCTGTGACCAAGCCAGCTCGGGGAGCTGGCCAAAAACACAGGGATGGGGCTGAGCCAGCATCACCACAAGCACAGCTCCAGTCCCTGAGAGCTTCCAGACCATCCTCACGCTGGGCCATCTCTCAGGATGTGTTCGGGGCACAATTTTTACAAGACATTTTCCTCCTGGCTGAAAACAGGGCTCACACTAAATTAAATGAAGCTAAAGCCTATCATCTGTATACCCTCCAGAAAAGACACCATCATCATTGTCAAGTGAAAACCTGGAAGCCAAGCAGGAGGCAAAATAACCTCTGCTCCCCATCACGCTGCTCTAAAAGCGCTGCACTCAGCTGACAGCAGAAATGGATTTGATAATGCAGCAAGGGAAAATACGTCGTGGGACAACATTTCCAGTTCAGCATTCTCCACCCCCACATTTTCCACAATAATTAATAACCAAAGCTGTTAATGTTTAAATGATCCACACTCTCCAGTGCAGTCAGCAGTGCCTCAAGAGGCTTTCCACTGGGGCTAACACTATTAACTGTGCGGATGCCTGAGGATACAAACTGTTTAATGGATGAAAGGACATTTCTATACTGTATCCAAACATTTAGGAACTTCCTTCTAAAGCTGAACTGGCTTAACAAAGGATTTAGGGTTCCCAAGGTTTGTGTAAATGTCCATGCACTCCAGGGTTAAAGGAAAAAACTCTTTTTCCCAACCCTAAAGTGCTAATTATCCATTGCTCTTCCTCATTCCTATAGGGCCAGAGCATCCAACCTACTCCCAGTCTCCCCAGCAAATGGTTATCCAGGGAGAACAGGCAGGGATCAGCCAACCCCAGGAAAGCTGAGCAACAGGCATGGAGAAGCTTTCTCTACTTTCTCACAGCACTAGAAACTAAATCACTCCCAAACATGGCTCCAGGACTCTGGTTTTTGTTTATTTGCTTAAGTCCTTGGGAACCTCTGCAGTCACCAACACACTTGTCAGCACTTAAGGCAAGAGGGGGTATTTTAGCATGGAATTATAATCATGATAATCACCAGTTTTTCCTGCCCTGCCTTGTCCAGCCCCTCCCTGCCCACTCCTCCATCCCAGGATTAACACAGACCAAGGAAACTTCTAAGACCAAAGCAATTTCTCCATTTCTTTCTTTTTTTAAGCTTGATTTTCAAAGAGCCAGGGGTACAGAAGTTCATCCTGCCTGTGTGCCTTTCCCTATCTGTCGCCCTTCTAATAACTTTGGAAACCCACTAATTCCAAGCCAGTGTGACAGCAGGGCAGAGGTCTCCACAGTGCCCAGCTCCCCGGAGTTCAGCGAGGAGGCTGCAGCCGCGCAGGGGAAGGCGCCTGGCTTCTCTCACCTCCCACCACGGGGAAGGCTGGCTGTTAGCTCACACCTCATTAGACAGCACAAACCCACAGAGGAAATCAATTACCAGATAAAAGTCCATCGGAAACCAGCCTTCAATCATCCTGCTGCTCGTGCAACTACTTGATTCGTAATTCTTCTGACAGCCTGATAACAAGGGCTGCCGTGGCCCTTCCTTGGGCAGCAGAGCAGTAAATGCATCAAGACCCACAAAAGCCATCCTTGTCTCCTGCACCACTGCAAGCTCACCTGTGGCCTTGCACTGAGAGGGAGCAAGGGCAAAGCATCATTTAAATGGTCACCGGGTACAAGAAGAACTCATGGACTTGAAGGATTTGTTTTGTAATTGGATGGATTTACAGCCACAAGATTGATTGTAAACACAAACCAGAAGATGGATGTTTCTCCCACCAGGCAAAGTTCAACCCATTCAAACCAGTACTTTGGAAAGACTGAACTTTTCCTGAACGTTCTGGTCTCTCATTCCTTGTCTTTGCTGCTGCAGATGCCAGGGGCGTGGCGCAGATCACCGCTTGTGTCTGCACTCCCAGGCTTGGCCGGAGCACACCCGGGTGCTGCAGCGTGGCCGTGGCCAAAGGCCCGGCTTCCCCACCTCGAGCTGAGCTCCCACTCAGCCAGGGCTGACTTCCCTCCACTGCTCAAGAGCCAGCAGCATCAGCTACACTTGCCGGAAGGACTTAAAACAAAACAAAAACCAACAAAAAGCAAAATAACCTTAAGTGCCTTACTAACAGCTGGGCTCTTTCTTTTTCCACTTAGGGACTCATTTCTCTAAAACAGAGGCTTCATTCTTCAACATGAGACTTCAAATACATGGAAAATCTGAACCAGACCTATCACACCAGGCTACAGTTTCCAGCAGGATGGTTTAATGGGCTCGTTGAAAGCATTCTTCAAATGTTTCATTCCTCCCATTCCTTTCCCTCCATGGTTCTTCTTTATGGACAGATGCATGGGAAATGGGGTAAAATTGGGTCCACAGGGCTCAGGCAAGTATGTCTGAGCATGTCATGTGTCCTGTGTGTTATCAGCAGGGCTGCACATTGATTTCCTCCTGGTTCTTGTGACAGACGTGGCACTTGCAGTTCAAACAGACAAACCCAGCCCAGCTGCAGATGAGCAGGGACTGACTGAGCTCATCCCAGGGCTGCCTGGCTGGACTGGCCATGGGGGCTGTGCAGCTCCACAGCTGAGGGGTAACTTGGGTCCGTGTGTACAAGCTGTGGAGACCGCAGCAACTGCCATTGGATCTCTCTGTGGAGCAGCTTGGGAGTGCATGTCCCTAGAAACTGGGAGATAAAATTTGGCAAAAGCCTTCTCCAGTAAAGGGAGCAGCTGGGTTCTCTGGCCAGCCAGCAAAATTTGCCTCCACTCCCTCCACCTTCTCCAGGATTCATGAATCACTTGTATAATGTATAATGTGTAGATATAAGATATGTAGAGTCTTTATCTTGCAGGCTGAAAGCTTGAAACCATCCATTCCCTTCCCAGCTTCCAACTAAAAACAACCTCTCAGGAGCACAATAGGAAACAACCAAGTTTGAAGCAGATGAATATCTAAGTGTCCTAAAACTCAGGATACCAATAACTTCAATCCCAAGTCTTGGGCATCTCCTCCCAGATTTACAGTTCACAGCCATCCTACCAAAGTGCATAAATGTCATCATTAGAGAAGGTCTCATGAATAAGCACTCCTAAAGTGGGAAAGTCTTCTTTATAGACATTATCTGTAAATTATTCTGATCTGTGCACCACTCTTAGTAACCATGAACTCAATTCTTCTGCTCCTCAGCACAGTGAAGACACTGGAATTGAGCCATCAGTTATATACAGAGAAGCTCAAGGAGTTCCTAAATGCTTAAATGCTGGAGATTCTATAGCAGGGGTGGTTCTGCTTACCTGAAAAGACAAAACTGCATGAACTCAGCACAAAAAGATGAGGTTGGGATTAAGAAATGACTGCAGCTTTAAGAGTACTCTGCCTTAGTAAATCAAAGTCAGACTCTCAACCTTACAATGTCATTTTTCTGTGGTTCTGTGTGTATTCACACCCAAGAACATGCACAGGTGTCAGGGCACTGGGTGGGGAAGGGAGAGGACTGTTCAGGTGGGGAGGACCAGGGGAGGAACAGCCACAGCACAGGTGGAGAATCTGAAGCTGAGATACATTACAGTCTGGAGAAATCATCTCGTGTAACTGGTAGTACAAATTGGCTTTAAGAGACGACTCAGCTGGCACATGTATTCCCTGCTGAACAGTGATACCTATTCAAATGATCAAAACCTGTCAGTTCTTAAATTCAGGATAAATCCCAGACCTCAGAAACAGGCAAATGAAAAAAAAAAAAAAAAGAAGTTCAAAAGCAGTAAGACAGCAAATGTTACTCTCAGGACCAATCTCTCTGATATGCCTCAAGCTTGCTAACAGCATTCTAATGCCACAGGCACGTTACTTTCCTTTGCCCTCATATTTTATTTCAGTGAAGCCCTGTCCTAATAACTGATTACCAAATACCAAACAAGCTGTAGTGTTATCTTGCTAGCTGGTGAAATATCTGGGCCCATTTAAGTGCCATGCAAAAATGAGTCTGAATATATGGGCTGTAGCAGGCAGAAATAGGAGTTTTGCATTCAGAGACAGGAATATCCTATTGAGACCCATTCCTCACTCCTGGAAAGTGCTCGTTGCCCTCTCACCAGATCAATGCAAAGCAGGTGCTGTGGCAATAGGATAAAAAGCCTCCTTCACATTTAATGTGGAAATTACCATTCCTCCTCGTTCACAGCAAAGGAGGAAGCTGAGTGCCAGCCCCCACCCTCCAGCCAGGCTCACCTGAAGAACTGCTCACCTATATAAAACACCACAGAAAAGGAGTGTTGGCTTTTTTGTACCTCTCAGTGCAAACAATCGGTCTATAATACAGCAGATTCCTTACAACCATTGTAACACCCTCCTTTCCAGCCCATGCAGTTTAATTTTTCAGGAACATGCAAACAGGTTTAAAAGAACTGCACAATGGTTTTTATGGGGCCACTGTCCACTGCAAAAATCAAAATCCACGTTTTCAGAGCTGTGACATACACAAACTTGCTTCAGCTTTTTCTCAGGGCATTCAAAGACACAGCAACCAATGTCCAGGAGAGACAGCAGTGAGTCCAGCAGCAGCAGCAGTGGTACTTTAACTCAGCCAAGGGCTTCAGGTTCCTGCCCTGCTCCATCCCATGTGCTCACAGCACCCAAGGATATAGGGGGAGTGGGAACAACCCACCAAGACCATTTCCAAACCACAGAAGCAAACCAGATTTCTTCCCCACCCAAAGGAGAACAACGAAGTAATTGCAAATTTGGCCCCAAATCATTGCCTGCTCTCTGGGTGTGGCAATGAGGATCTAAAATAGCCTTCAAATATCAGTTCTTGAAAGATTTCCAGTCCAACTGCTCAGGGTCTGGAGAAGCATCCAAATGCCTAAATCAGACTCTGAAACAAATGCTTGTGCCACAGCAGTTGCAACACACCTACAGGTGGTGATCTTTACACCCTGCTGAGAAGGGCATCATTTGAATTTCTGTGAAGTTCCAAAATCTCAGCGCCTGAAGCCCCACGTTTGCAGCAGCTGCACAACTGGAATCATCACTGATTCACAGGCTACTGTTCTTTCAGCAGGGCCCTCTCTGGTCTTTCATGTGAGACAGATAGTTAAGTTTGACTTTATTTGCATCATGCTTGCCAAGACCTGTGAATTGGGAATTAATAGCTCCCACTGCTCCCACATTGCAGCCAATTTTACTGCATTCACTCCAGCACATATCAATGCACAGAGGTCAGATGCAATTTTAATGAGCACCTCTACTGTTCTATTTATTTTAATACCTTTATTGCCCCATCAAATTTATAATAATTAAGCATATTATAATTACAGTGAATTAAACAGTCTTCTTAAATGTATCCCCCATTATTTTATAATCAATTAAAATGAATAAAATTGATTGTAAAATCTCATGGCTGCTGTATACTAATGTCTGTTCTCATCACTACACAAAGTTCCACCTCAGCAACGGCCAACTACAAAGATTTCTGTACTATCAGAAGGTCTATAATAATCCATTTTCCTTACTGATCTTCTGATACCTCGATCCCTTCCACAGAGTACCATTAATGCCCTGGTTTGCCAGGCTTATCCAGAGCCAGCAGCAGGCCTGGCTGCAGAGGGCTGTGAAGGGAGCTGGCGTGGCACCAGGTACAAGCAAATCCTCCCTCATCCCACCTGAGAGCAGCTCTCAGCCATGGACAGGCCCTGCTGCTCCAGCTGGGCAGTATATGGGGAGGGATGGGATCCTGGGAGCACAGTGGCCTGCTTCCCTTTCCAGTCGGGATCCCTCACTCACTAGCAGAGAGAACTCCCTAGGAAAGCAGCACTTTCCCAACTAAATCATGCTCAGGGTGTCCTGCACTCGTTTTATCCTCACTTCCCATCACCTGCAGGCTTTGTGCTTTCACAGCAGCTCAGCCATCTCCACTCAGGCCCTGGCAGCACTGCTGCCTTACAGCTGGGTGTTTCCTTGGCAATTACATCTCTTCAGTTGCTGAAAGCATCAGAAAATGACCCCAAAAGACCTCCTTTCTCCGTAAGAGCAAAAGGGAGCAGTGGAATCACAGAGGTAATACAATTTTCAGTGGAAGTACATTACCTCATGGAGCTCCTTGCCACAGAGTCATCCCAGGGCAAACAGTTTGACAACCACTCGGTGTCTGTTCTGCACAGCTCAGTACTCACCAGCAGCAGAGGAAGAAGATGGAACAAAAGTCACCCACTGGCATAGTCTTGCCTTTTCCTTTCCTATTCTGGGGTTATTTTAGAGAGAAGCATTTAGAAAATGAGCTGCCAAGAAAAATGATGCTGTGAACTCTGGGACACCAGAGTTGCAAGGTGAGGACTCAGGCCTCTGACTCTGCCCAAGCAGAATGTGCTCGCCAAGGGGAGCCTGCACTGTCTGACTGCAGAGCCAATGCATCGAGGTCTTCAAAAAAATGAAGAGACAATCTGTAAAATTATCACCCCAAGCCCCAGAATTTCTGCAATGCTTCAATGTGGAGCTAATAAGAACTCTCCTTCCATTGAATTTTCCTGGTAGCAAGTTTGCTTTTTAATTATTAATTATACAAATCACAGCTGACTGCTACACTTTGTGACCAAGTGAACACAGAACCAGGCAGTACTTGCTGCATTTTGCCTTTGTCTGGATGTGCTGTTTGGTTTCTCTCTGCTTCAGCTTCTTTCACTATTTTTGAGAGGTGGTGGATATATTTTGGCTGGGGAGTTCCAGTGGCCAAGCAGAGAAGAATCCTTGTGGTGTGTGTTTCTGCAGCACCTGACACAGCACCTCCCCAGACCCTGATGTAACTAGTTCAGGTCTAACTTCTGCAATGCCAAGCACAACGTGATTAGGGGCTCCTTGAAACCACCTCATCTTCCTAAGCATCTCAGGGCACTGGAGCAAAAGTCTGGAGGCGTCTGGTATCACTTCCTAATGCGCATCACCAGCTAATGGCAGCCACTTTAATGATGACACCATGCAGACTGCAGGCCCTTTTAGCACTTGTCAGGCTGCCTTGCTCCGAGCCCCCGCCTGCTTCCCCCTTCCTGACACGGCTCTGCACTGAACTGTTCTTTTCCCTGTCAGCTTTGGGGCGCGACCGGAGCTGCTACCCTCCGCAGTCAGCGAGTGTGAACTTCCTTGTGCCACGGGGCCTCTCCACAAGTGCCTCGGCGTGGGAGGTGGCACTTGTCACACTGTCAGCTCCGCTGCACCAGCCACAGCTCCGCCGCGCTGCTCCCGAGACACCCTGCTCCACGGCAACCCTGCGCTGGCTGAGGGCCTGCTCCCCGCAGCAGAGAAAAAGCCCCGGAGTTACATCACAGGGATCTCACAGGGAAGGCAGTCTGCTTACTCAGGGCAAGCTTTTTATTTTTAGCCTCGTTGGAGGAGGCAGTGGCTGTATAAATACAAGTCTGAGTAAGCACGGTGCCTGCGCGGCTCCTGTCATCACGATGAGTGAACAATCCTCCACCCAGGGACAGAGTGGGAGTCCACAGAGAAGGCTCTGCGTGCAGCTCGGAGGCGTGGGAATTTCACTGGAAACACTCTGGCTTCAGAGCCAGACACGAACATGAGCAAAGCACGTGGCTGCAGAGACGCTTTTCCTGCACTGTGCCAGCACCCGGGGTCTCGGTGCTTTCAGGAAAGACATCAAACCACCACAGCCCTATGGAACAGGATCCCAGAAGAGCCTTTCATGACCCAGGTGTTTCCTCTTGGCCAAACACACACTCATGAGGCCTTTATCAGCATGGAGCAGTAAACTCATCCTTGTAGGCAGGACCTACACCATCTCCTCATGCAGTCCTCTCCAACAGGACATTCACAGACAACCACTCTGGAGAAAACCTGAGAAGTGCTGGTGGATTGCAAGCTGCTGGGAGGAGGGCAGGGCTTGTGCCTTGAGGGGTCTAAACTGATGACTTTGATACCCTAAGCAAATCTCCAGGGTCATTTCTGTCTGCTTATATAACTTCTGTCCAGTTATACATCTCCTTGCTTGCCTTCTGCAGCAGGAGGTCTGAGCTGCTCTTCAGCACTTCTGTCAGTCGTGGAGTAACAACCAGCTTAGGGAAGAACAGGGTTCTAACTAAACACTCACTATTTCATCCACCTTCCAAAAGAACAAATACATAAAGTAGCTGGAAACACCATCCCCGACTGCAGTTACATGCAATATGCCTTGCAGTTAATCCTGAGCACACCAACATTTCCCATTTATGGCCTCAGACTTCTTTTTTCTCTCCCTGAGCGATTCCTCACCCTCCCTGCAAAAGCTCCATCCTTCCAAGCAGCTCTCCCAGCTGAACAGGCCTCGAAACAGTACATCTCTGCTTTCCATCCAAACGGGCACGGTTCATTGTTTAAACCATTATAGTTCTTCTGAGCCTAATAATATTTGAAAGCAATAAATAAATTCATTGTTCTCAAAATGAGTAGGCCTAGGAGAATTTGTGGTGCTGTGGAGGATCCCCACCAGGCAGGGACATGACAGCATGTGGCACGTCCTGCTGCTGCTGGTGCTCTCAGCCCTCCTGCTCCTGGCACACAGACCCTGCGTCCTGCACATTTCTGCCACGGCCCTTGCAAAGTCGCTTCCCAATGTGACAGCTTACTTCTAGTGGATTTTTAAATCACTGGCTAATCCTACTAGCTGTATTTAGTTCATCTGGAAACAAGAAAAGACAAGGACTGGGTCTTGCTGCATGTCCAGCAGCCTCCACGGTACGTGCAATTCATACAGCCAGAGACGTTTCTCCTTCACAGCCAGGGCAGTTCTTCACTCTGCACTAATGGGTATTAGGAACCCTCATACATGGACTGGACGTGTACCCTAACACATGCTTCAAATCTCATGACAGCAAGGCTCCAGCTGGAAACTCTTTCAAGAGAATCATTAAGTACACGCATAAATCTTGTTGAGAGTCAAGCCTGTGTTTTGAACTCTAGTCACTGATGGTTCAAATCCAAATTTACAGCATGTCCAAGCTTCCTTATAAGGGAAAAAAAACCCCCTGCAATAAAATTAATGATCACTTGTGTTTACACTTCTGTTGGTGCATTTCAGCAAGTAAGATTATATCCACATATTCAGAAGTCAAAGACACATTACTCAGAACGCTATCAGCTCAGGACTGCCTTCCAGGCTGGGCTTTTGGGCTCAGCTCTGCACTCAGTTTGTAAAATGTTTGTACTCTGCACCCCTCACTTGCAACAGCTGCAGAGGACACACAGATAAACAGAGCCAGAGAGAGACAAATCACCATCAGATGTGTCACCACTGTCTTGAGACACCCATCCAGCAGCTCTGAGCCCGGCTGTGCACATTTGGCAGAGCAAGCGAAGGTGGCTGTTCCCACGCTACCAGGTCAGACCATCAGAGCTACTCTGAAATAAAGCCGTGTTCCAAAAGCATCTAAATATCCACACAACTCTTCCTGCTCTACTGTTTCCTGGCACCTTGAAAGAAGATGGAGTTCACACAACCACTGTCCATCTGGGAATACACTTGTGATTTCTTATTACGTATGATTTCATCCCACAAGTATTTATCCAGCACCAGGACCAGGTTCTGCATGCAGAGATTGCTAACAGATTTGTGTCCCAGAGAAGCTGGTGTCCCCTTTTTCTTGTTTCTTGTCGTTTCAGGCTCTCACCTCTTTAATAGTGAAGAGGTGAGGGGCGACAACCTGCCAGTCCTCTTTTCCCAGCATGGAGCCCCCGACAAGCTCTCTGCCTCTCAGCTGCACATGCCCCTACCAAAACGTGGAGGTGCTGATGGTGCTTTGCATGCCAACGAGTCTGCTGTCACGAGTGACATTTCAGGCTGTGGCAAGCTCCTTGACTTTAACTTGGGGAGCTCCAGTGCACACTCAATGGCCACAAGTTTGAGAGTGTCTGAACGAGATGTCCCCCTGAGCGAAGGAGAAGGCAGGATTAATGACTGCCTGCATGAATTATTCAGAACTCTTTGGCATTCCAGAAGGAAACGTCAGGCAGTTGAGATCCAGAAAGAATATAAATATTCCCTTATTTATTCAGAGACTATTTGTTCATTCTTCCAACAGTAAAGTACATGAGACAGAGCAAAGCATTCTATACCTGACATAAATCATTTGTTTCTTAAAGCACCTCTTTCCCTACAAATACTAAAGCAAACACCCTAATAGAAGTTAAATCTATTATCATAAACTTTATTAGAAAGAAGTCCTGACCTCTCGGGATGGGATACAGACCCTATTAAATATAGTTGAAAATATATCCTGGTTTGGCAGAAACTCAGCTTCCACTTCTTACCAACCAGCATCAGAACTAAATTTATGCCTCAGTTAGTTCAAACATTGGACAGAGCATGAGGCAGGACTGCATGACGAAGATAAAATCCTGGCTTGGCTGAAGCTGATGGCAATGTGCCCATCAGCTCCCAGGGAGCTCCACAGCTCCTGGAATCACAGCGGGAGCCGCGGAGCTCCTGCCCAGGGATCCGCACGGTGCACGAGGAGCACCCTGGTGCTCATCCCTCACCCACCACACAGCTCCAGGACACAGGAGGAGAAGGAAAAGCTTTGAGAGAAGATGAGAAGTATTTTCTTAGTCATTACACTGCCACTTGGGAAAGCCGTGTTCGCTGCCTGCCGCAAACTCCCTGTGTAAGCT
The DNA here is from genome assembly GCA_013400975.1 of Atrichornis clamosus. Lineage (NCBI taxonomy): Eukaryota > Metazoa > Chordata > Aves > Passeriformes > Menuridae > Atrichornis > Atrichornis clamosus. The sequence goes on from WBMZ01010118.1 coordinate 52,835, forward strand.
TGGGACACTCACTTAATGCCTCTTGCCAGGTTTGCACTCGTGAAATGCTCAGGGAAGGCAGCTGTGCCCTGCACAGCAGTGCAGTGATGGTGAGTCATCAAAGAGCAGCATCCAGCAGAATGAAATTAAACCAGGATGGGGACTAGACATCACTGCTGGAATTATCTCACTTGACTTCCATCAGCTTCTACTGCCAATGGAGAGAGGCATCTTTGGGCAGGACTCAGCTCCCCCTCATCACCGGCTGGGAATCACCTTCCACAAGTCCCCAGCCGCACAGCAGCCTTTCAACAACTAAAGTCAGGTAAGATAAATCCCACCCTCAATAACAAGAAACAAAAGAACTGCTTTCTAGGCCCCAACCTACAAATCGTGTTCAAAGCCACTAAAACTGCTCACTCAGCTGCTGGCTCAGGGTGCAGCACTGAGTTCCTTGGAGCAACTCACAAACTTGGTGTAGAAAAAACAGGATGAGGCCACATAATAAAACTAAGTTTGAGTCCTCTGTGCATGAAGCTCTTGCTGAAGAGGAAACCTCACCTTTCCCCTCCTCGCTCTGGAGGGCCTGGCTTTGTACCTCGATGGTCTTGAAAATGGAAGAGGTGTCTTTATTTTTCCTGAGAGGATTAATTTTAAAATCGCACTTTTCGCATGTGAAGGTTTTTAGTAGCATGACCTCCATTATTAATCAAAACAGAATGCAAAACATCTTAAAGCAACCCTTCTAAATAGCAATGTTTATCTGTTCAAAGAAGCAATTAGGGAGGCTCTGGGTTCTAAAAGCACTGAATACTATTTCCAGTTAAATGCAAGGACATTCATTACAACTGTCATTGTCTCAGGGAGGACTGGAGCTAATACCACTGGACTTACAAACCTGTTCTGTGCATATCACCAAAGCCACCTCTCAGCCCTGCAGTCCCTGGCCCCCCTCCAGCCTCTCCCCAGAACCACAAACACCCAGGTGTCTCCGTGCTGTCAGAAGAACATCCACTGAACTTCTCTGTTTATGATTTTATCTCCCACCTAATTACAGCTGAAATAACATAACAAGATTTGTGCTCCCTGTTCGAGTCTGATATATTTAATAGATTTTTCAATATTGGCTTATCCAGCTATGTCAAAATGACAGCCTCACTTAATGTTAATCAGAGGTTGCGTGTGAGCATCAACGTTAAGCTCTGCACAGCTCAATGGAATTATCAGAGTTGTGAGACACCGTCGATATGTTTTGATCTCTGTGTCAAATGAATTTGGTTACTTGTTAATTTTTTCCCTTTATGTTTCACTGCTGTTTAATTGTTTTGTCATCTGTGTGTACTGTGCTCTATCTAATTGCAATATTGGATGTTCAGGCAAATCAGAGGGCACGGTGTGACATTCATTGTCACTGAAAATCAGGTATTTTCTTGTTACCTATGTACCAGCAGCACACAGTGTGTATGTGCCTGGAAAGCCCAGTTCCAGCTTCCAAGGAGCTGTTAAAAATCATTCTGATGGTTCTCCAACATCACTGAGCTACCAAAAAACACGATTAAACAATCCACAGGGCTCTGGCATTAAACAGTGAGAACTACCTGAACTTAAACCACTATTTAGCCAGCCTGAGAACTGCACTGTGCACACGAGTCAGGGGTAAAGGGGAGCAGACCTTCAGTTCTTGTACAGAGCTCACCAAGCCCACCTTCCGTGCTCAAAACACACTGTGAAACACGAGGGGCTGGAAGGAATCTCCCCTCCCCGGCACTGCACAACTGCCTGCAACCCACAAGTGCAGCCCAGCTATAGCACCCCCAAAACAGGAGTCCTGGAAGTCTTAGAAATAAGGGATGACCAGCATGGAAAATCCTCTGATCCACTCATTAAATGATAATTTAAGGGCCTGTTCTAACTGCACCAAACCAATTGCCATTCTCCATGGACTTTAATTAGAGCATGATCATCTCCCTAACGAACCCACACGCAGTGTAAATCCCGAGAGCAGTGTCATGGGGTGACCAGGATTTTTCCATCTCAAAGTTAAAACTCTCCAGGCAAGGCTGACTTTGTTTTAAGTAAGTGATTTTTTTTTTCTACCGACACAGAATCATGGAATCACAGAATTGATTAGATTGGAAAACACCTCAAAGACCATTGAGTCCAACTGCTCCGCCAGCACTGCCAAGCCCACCAATAACGCATGTCCACAAGTGCTACATTTACATGTCTTGTACATGACACTTATTAAGGTCACCATGAGAAAACTACATCAGGCCTGCATTTAGATCCCTGTTTTATCAAGATTCAACATGTGGGAATGGATTCAGAGATGTTAGCACACAGATCCAGCCACCCAGCACGTAGCAGGCAGTGTCTGGATGCAAACACAATTGGCATTTTCAACCCAATACTCCAAATTGGGCCCATCACACAATATATTATAATTGAACATAAACAAACCAGCAGTAGAGGAAGCTGAAGACAAAGCAGCTGAAAGACAGCCCTGTTTGATATGTGTCACTGTCAGAATCTTTGAGAAGTGTCAGGCAAGCCAACACATGGTCTATCCATCATGGGACTCTCTTTGGATTGACTGACAGATCATATGAAGCACTTGCAGTTAACTTGGGCTTAAAATATCATCAGTGGATTCTTAAAATTTACCTACCACAGTCTGCTTTGCTTAGCCTGGCTAATAGTTTTAGAGAACCAAATATACACTTGCCCCTGATCTCCAAATGAAATCATAATTTGGATGCAATATCTGAATGGACTTGAAAGGTTAAAGCAGATGGGTTGGGGTCAATTATCAGAAAGACACCAATAATTTTATTTACACCTCTAGGTCTGAGATGGAGAATGCTTCCTGGGGCAAAAGAGCCAGGAAATCAGTCAGATGGATTTGGGGGTTGCATGGTTTCTTCCCTAATTCCAATAATCAGAATGCCCATTGCCCTGACATCTGGTTTTCAAATGTTCACTGAACACACAAATTAATTTTCTCACATGTTGCAACCCAAACAGGCCTTTCTCTAACAACCCACTCCAGCAAAAATCTGTGAGTCCAGCAAAAGCTGGAGTGGAAGGATCACATTCAGAAAGCTAACTAGGAGCTGCTGCTCTGTCCTGCAGCCACCCAGTCTTTCAAACAACTTGATCGCAGAGTAAATGCAGATATTTAGAATTCAGGGAATGCCATGAGCCTATTTCTGGGAATAACACCAACAACATGAATAAACAGGACCAGATCTCAGATGAGGAAAACCAAATTACATTTTAATTGAGCAGCCTCTGTCATGATCTTCCAAAATCATGGTTGGGAGGAGGGGAGCTCAACTTGAATTGCCTTTTAAAAGCCTCAATTCTTGGAAAATTTTGAGCACCGACTCTGTGAGATTTGCATTCAGCCACCAGCGCTCAAACTGGACAGTTCAAAACAAAGAGGCACTTCTAAAACCACCAGCCCTGAGACTTTACTCCAGCAGCTTTATCCTTACGCACGGCTCAGTCGAAGCCAAATCCCAAACTGTTATCAGCAACTCTCACAAGGTTTTGCTGTTGTGCTAAATCGCCCTTTAGACTCCTCCTCTACACCACCAAGCACTATCTCAGAGCCACATTTGGGGCTCAGCTCTGCACTACACACCACAGCAATACCCCCACCAGCGCGCCTGGATGCCAAACAAAAAACCAAGCCCACGGGTTCCCCCTGCTACTGCCGCACAGAACTCTGAGGAAACACGAGATCCCGCGACTGTGCCCTGGTTATCAGCTCCTTGCTGGATGCTGATAGCGTGGTGTGGGCTCTGCACAGAGCTCTGTGTGCTGGGCTGGCTGAGCACTCTTGGGGCTGATTTTGCAAGGGTTGCTGCAAAGCACATGGAGGGAGGGCTGTGCACAGCCAGCCCAGCTTAACCCTTCCCTGCCTCACTGCCAGCCACCACGCTCGCCTCAGACAAAGGTATTTTTCTCTCCCAGGTGAACATTTCTTTTTTCCCCTTAACAAAACAGGAGGCAGCTGCTCTGATAGGAACCAATTTTGATGGCTGCTGAAGTGGGATCTGATGGGTGGCACGCTGCACACAGGGAATCAATCAGTTATAGAATCACAGAATGGGCTGGGTTGGAAGGGACCTCAAAGCTCATCTCATGCCACCCCCTGCTTCGTGCTGGGACACCTCCCACTATCCCAGGCTGCTCCAAGCCCTGTCCAGCTTGGCCTTGGACACTTCCAGGGATCCAGGGGCAGCCACAGCTGCTCTGGGCAACCTGTGTCAGGGCCTCCCCACCCTCACAGGGAGGAATTTCTTCCAAATATCCCATCTAACCCTGCCTCTGGCAGTGGGAAGCCATTCCCCCTTGTCCTGTCGCCCCAGGCTCTCGTAAAGGGTCTCGCTGCATCTTTCCTGCATGCTCCCTGCAGGTACTGAAAGGTGCAATTAGGTCACCTAAACCTTCTTTTCTCCAGGCTGAACAATCCCAATTCTCTCAGCCTTTCCTCATAGCAGAGGAACTCAGGAATAAAACTGCTACCTACGTGCCAGTCTGTGAAGCCAAGCACACACCAAATAGTTCTAAAGCTTTCCCCAGATCCAGGTGTAAACCCAGCTTATAGCAAATCTGTGCTAAATCCTAACCCCCCTCCTGTTCCCTTCTCTCCACAGGAATTCCAGCAGCTGAGAACTGTCACCCCCACCAGACCTGCCCTGTGACGGCCAACCAGAGCCACTGCCAGGCCACCTCTGTGCCCCGGGGCCCCTCAGCAGCCCAGCACCTCAGTCCAGGCTCCTGCCCTCCCAGCATGGCAGGAGATCCCTGCCAGTCCCTGCGGAGCGCAGAGCGTGGCCACGGCAGGTTTTGTGGCAGGGCAGGTTTTGTGGCAGGGCAGGATTTGTGGCCAGGGCCGGTTTTGTGGCCAGGGCAGGTTTTGTGGACAGGGCAGGTTTTGTGGCAGGGCAGGTTTTGTGGACAGGGCAGGTTTTGTGGCCAGGGCAGGTTTTGTGGCCAGGGCAGGTTTTGTGGCCACGGCAGGTTTTGTGGCCAGGGCAGGTTTTGTAGCAGGGCAGGTTTTGTGGCCACGGCAGGTTTTGTGGCCACAGCAGGTTTTGTGGCCAGGGCAGGTTTTGTAGCAGGGCAGGTTTTGTGGACAGGGCAGGTTTTGTGGCCACGGCAGGTTTTGTGGCCAGGGCCATTTGCACCCACACGCACCTGCTGATGGAGGAGAGGACACGGGGGCTGCTCCCAAGTCCAACCAACTCAACAGGCTTCTTTTGCTTTGCATTAATAGGTCTGGGGTCAGCTGTTAGACAAACAGGTCAATACAATGTCAAGAACTCCAAGCGTTAGAGGGACCAAAGGCTTATCCCAAGCAACTCTTTCTCTCCCTGGGACGGCACAGGGCACATGTGCACCCACAGCATCCCAGCAGATACGATTTCTCTGTGCTCCAGAAGGACAGAAAGATGAAAACAAGCTGCCTGAGGTGACTCAGTAGGTGACCAGCAGTGTCGGGCAAGTTCAGCTGTGTCCCTTCCTTCACTTGCCCAAGAAGCTCAAGACTCCTGGGTTCCCATCCCAGGAGCAAGCCCAGGATTAAACACGCCTGTGTGCTTCTGAATCAAAAGGCAGCAAGAGGAGCTCTCTTGATGCTTGGCCTTGTTTCACTCAGTGCCCTTTATAGTATTTCTCAGAAGATTTAAAACAATGCTCACTGAACTTTCTTTCTCCACTGGCTCTTTTGCATTTAATTTAAGGGTTTACCTATTTGTATTTCAAATGGAATGTGAAATGAACACGACTGTATTTAATTCCTTGTTATTACACTTGCAACATCAAGGGACATCACTGCAGCAATTGGAGTAGGTTTGATACCAAGGCAGAGAGCACAGGCTGATGTTGCTCCTGCAGCTCACAGCAGCCATCCAAAGCTCCTGCTCAGCACAAGAGAAGGATGTGGAGATGTGGATGCTGGGAGGAGGGAAGGGAGATGTTACACAGAGTAACAGTTTTTCCAGAGCAACATTTTAATGTTTTTCAGTTGTCCAAAATGGTACCTTAAACTCACCACCATGCCCTTGGTTTCCAAATCGAGACAGATCCCACACGTTCATACACCTCACGTGCTGCCTCTCCTCCACATCCGTGTGAGCTAAACTGTCCCCCTTCCTCCTATGGGGCACTGCCAGGCACATTCCCATCTTCCCAATGAGCATCACAACTCTGCTTTCTCAAAAAAAATGTGTTCCCTTTGGAACAAATCTGATGTTGGAATCTGATGAGGGAACCCACATCCAGTCGTCACTTATGACAAAATACTGCCAGGCTCCAAGAGCAGCACAGCCTGGCTACGAGACAATTCTTGCAGCTTAACTGATTATTTTTATTTGTGCTCTTACTGTTCTCCTCACCATATCCAAAATGCAGTAGGCAGTGGCCAGCTGCCTGTGCCAGTGCCACTGGCAAACATTCATCAGAGCTCTAATTACTGCCAGTGGTGGAAAAGGGCTGTCAAAGCTAATCCTGGCAAACACTGGGGTATGTAAACCTGAGCTTTTTCATGCTCCTGAATGCCCCAGATGGGGATTTTTCTGTCTTTATACGCAGGGTTATGGTAGCATCAGCTAGAGGCAGCGAGGATTCCTTCCTGCTCAGTCATTACCAGGTTTTACAGCTCACTGGTGCTGCCCGAAGAGGCCACTTAGTTTTCCTCCATAAATACACCCATCACTGCATCACTAAGGGTGTATTTATCACCACAGTGCAGGCAGGATAGGGTACCCCCCCTCTCAAGAGTAAAGGAAGTTCTGCTTAGAGATAAAATTCAGGTCCAAGAGTCACCTCAGCAACAAAAGAGTTGCCTGGGTATTTTAATTTCCAAACAGTGTTTGGATTTTTATGAGGTGGTCTTGTAAGAGGGTGGCTCTGACTCGTTCACCTGGCAGAAGAGCTGCATACATTTTAGATACTGAACAGACACATACAGGTACCTCTCTTCATTTACATACATAAATAAAACATATCAGAAACTGGAAAGCAAAATGTGTATGTAACCTCTTCCCTACAGAGCTTATTTTTAAATCTAAGAGTCCTTTTGCTTTCTTAATACTGGAAAGCAGAACCACATCTAGGATCTACAGGGTTAGAGGAAGCACTGAAAGAAAGGAACCAGTAATAAACCCAACTCCATAAAAAAAAAGTGGATGCTTGAGTGCCCAGATGGTGAGTTAGTAACAAAACATTCCTGTTGACAGTGGTTCCCCATTCCCACCTTCTCCCCAGCCCAGGACACACTGCTCACACAGGCAGTGGTTACTCACAGAGGAGGGATATCCTTCCACCTCCTCTCAGGGGAAGATTCAACATCCACAGGGACAACACCCCTTTGGAAGCTCTCAGAGCTCCTGGGCAACACAAACACCCCTCCTCGCCCCCGGGGAATTCAAACGGCTTTGATGACCAGCACCCATTTGCTGTAATTAGAGAAAATACTAGCTCCTTCCAAAAGTTTTTGCAGATCACAACCTGTGAACTGAGAATCACAGGTGTAACAAAAATTTGTGATGTGGTTTGAAAACAAACCCCAGGTCAACCAAGTCTCTTCACCACAAACCTTTCTCTCTCCCTCCAGCTTGACTAAAGGCTCTTCACACCTTAAAAATTGGGACAGAAGTGAGAAAAATAGGCTCTTTACCCAAAGAAATCTGTTAGAATGACAACATGTGATCTATAAGCAAGAAGGGCTTTTGTCTTCAAGGCAGCTTTGTGCCTTCTGGCCCAAATTTCCTTCGGGAGCATCAGGGAGTCGCTGCAAACCCAATCTGTTCCCACAGGCAGGTCCTGAGCCATCAGCGGGGGAAATGCTGCCACACACAGGGGGTGTCTGCGAGCCCCGGGCGTCCCTGGAGCCCCAGGTGTACTGAGACACCCCCGGCACAAGGAGGCAGAGTACCCTGGGACAGAGGCACGTGCCATCGTTCCTCTTCGTGTGCCATTCACCCAGGGCAAATCCTGGACGGGCAGGCTGCTCCCATTCCCCTGCCCAGCCTGGGGAAGTCGCTGTCAGAGGGGCTGCAGCGGGGAGGCTGCTCCCACACCCTGGTCCAGAACCTGTCCTTCTCCAGCCCTGGAAACCTGCTACGGAAGTTACCTTGCCATCTACAAAGCCAAAATAATGCTTACAAGAGCTGTGCCCTCCCCGTGTGCTGATTTAAGCCCTGCAGCCAGGCCGTGGAGTGGAGCACAGCCCATGCCTGACAGGCTGAGCCAGCAGTGCCTGCACACCCACAGTGCACCCCTGGCTGTGCCCTGGGCAGGGCCTGCAGCAGAGCCTGCAGCACACCCTCCCGGAAAAGTAAAAGAAAATACAGAAAGAAGAGCAACAGCACTGTTAACCTCCCCACCTCACCCACAGCCTGACACCTGATCACCCACACCTTCAGCCCAGCCATCAGTAGCTGCCAAGGAACATCATAAACGAAATATAACTTCAGAGGTGGCACTGAGAGACAGACTTGACAAGGAGACAGTGTCACCCACTTCCCCCCATCACATAGACCTCTAGGACAACATCTGGTCCCAGGGGAGGGCAAGCAAGCCCTGATGTCAAGTAAAAGAAGGAAGGGAAAGAGGCTCAAGTGATTATGCAAATAAAACTGAAATTGAAATTTCAGCCTAACCTGCTGGGAAGAAACTCACAAACTAGGGCAATTAGAAGAAGCAATTATTACTGGATATAAATAAGAGACATAATTTCATTTCTCATTGAAGCTATAAGGGCTTTGGGACCTCAGCAATGGAGCCAGAGAAGTTTCCAGTAACACAGGGGGTGGCTATTGCTCCTCCTCTACAGTAATGGCACGTGTCTTATTCCCACAAGGAAAGATAAACCAGCCCATCTGTTTTCACCATGGGGCAGAGTTTTACCTTTGTGGCCCCAAAGACCCCAGCTGAGATGTTCAACATATGCTGTTGCTGCCATGCCAAATCACTGGGAGAAAAAAAACAAAACAAGCCCCCTTTTTGGCACCATTTAATATTCAGGGAAATGGACTGGATGGGGAATTTAAGATGACTGAAGGTTTCATGCAGTCCCTCGTGAGAAATTATGACCTATTTCCTTCCTTTGATTGTATATCCTTCCTGACCTGACTTTTGGATCATTCAATATTAAAAATGCATTGCCCTATAAATAGGCAGGGTAAAGAAACATCCATTGCACTTTAAATCACTATGCTCGAGATTACATTCAAGCCTTATTACTCTAAAGAGACCTGGGATCTTCTCCTAAATGACTGAATTGGGGCAGACATTTTTCTGACAAGATCCTAGAAGTATTCAAGTCCATCCAGGCAGCAAGGTCTGGCTTTTGTTTGAGAGAAGAGATTTCTTGTTCTCAGCAATGCTAGAAAAGCAATGTCATGTCATGTTTACTACTTCCCCTCTATTGACTCCTGCAGCTGGTGAATTTTTTATGATAGAAATTACAAATATTTAGCCTGCTGATGGCAGGATGAGCCAAGTATTCCCAAGGCTCATGCACACCAGCATCCTTTGTCTCCTGGTTTCAGCTGCCCGTGTTAGATCTGCTTACACCTTTACATCTGCTGGCACCACGGGGGGAAGATGCACGTCAGCCCTTCATCCCCGGGAGCACAGAGCTACACCACAGCCAGTGCTTGCCCTCTGTGCACATCCCATGGCACGCTGGTGGTGCACACCCAGCACTCGCTGCCAGGGCAGGGGGTGGCTGTGCCAGTGACGAGGCCGCAGGTGACAACGTGTGGAGACCCAGAGCGGTGCTCACCGCGTGACCCTGGGCTGGCTGGGGCTCCCCTCCCAGCCAAACACGGGTCTGGAGGTAAGGCCTGGAAGCCCTCGTGGTGAAGATGCCTCCAAGGGTGTAAGAGCACCAGCTGCAGGGTGCCAGCCGTGGCTGTGGGTTACACGTCTCACTGGACTCCTCCAGCACGGAACAGCCCCAGTGCAAGTGCTGGGTTTCAGCTTAAGCAAATGTTATAAAACAGAAGTTCTTAGAATTCTGCTAGGAATGTTTTCTTTTTGCCCACATACTCTCTGCACGATGCACCGCACCATATGAGTTGAGCAACTCTATTATTTTTAATTCCTCCACGACAGCTGTTGTTTATTACTAATTGAAACATTTTTTGTCTAGATAAAAATATCTGTGATTTGCATTGCGGGGAGAGCATCCCCCACACTGGCACAAAGGCCATGTCTGTATTAGGCTCTGGAAACATGACGACAAGGAGAATTAACATATCTGAAGAGGCTTTAACCAGCCAGCTCTGGCAGCAGAAGGTGGCAGAGGCTGAGGAGATGGAGCTGAGAGCCCAGCGAGGGCACACGTCGGCGTGTAGCTGAGCAGCCACCCAGGCTGAAGCTTGTGCCAGTGTGTCTTCACTACTGTCAGCATCCAGTCCCGACAGATCAATGTCAGATGGCACATTCCAGCGTTCCCTGGGGCTGGAACACATGATGGACAAGGAGAGTCTGAGGGGGATGTGTTTGCTCAAGAGGAGGAAAGTGTGAGGGGACTTTCTTGCAGCCCCCTAATGCAGGGTGTGGAGCAGACAGAGGCAGGCTCCAGGGGAGCAGACCACAAGGACGAGCACATTGCAGCATGAGACACTGCAGTATCAGTCACCACAACAGTAATCCAGCACGGGGAGGCCAAGGAATTGGCACCCTTGGATGTGTTCAAAACTCAGCTGGGTACGACCCTGAGCAAGCCAATCTAAACTTGAGGTCGGCCTTCTTTGAGGGCAAGGGTTGGACCAAAGGACCTTCAGCCCAGCTTCCAGTTGGATCAAAGACCCTCCTAACCCTCACTACTGAATGATTCAAATCATGCTTCAGCTCAACTTCAGACATATCAAAACCACCAAATTTTAGCATTTGGTAATGAAACACTTTAATGCAGGAAAGCAGGGGGCTTAGACCATACTCAGTAGTAGCTGCCCTTAATGATTCAACAAATAATCACGTGTATCGAAATACACACATTTTAGAAATGTAAATAAATGCATTAGCTAGGTATCAAATCACACCACATTACGCTAGCTCAATAATATGATCACTCAATATAACATGAAATGCAAAAAAAACCTATGGGAGAAAGGCACACACATAAAACTACCCTGCAAAATTCTCCAGCTAAATTCTGACATTTTCTAGATCTACATATTTTTATTTCTAAAATGTTTCTCCATGGAAATTATACTGGAATTGACACATTTTTCTAAACATTTAATTTATAAAAAATATTTGGTTTTATTCTTAATCAAATAGGTTTTGGCAAAACATTTTTCCAGCTCTGCATGTCATGCTCCTGTGGGAAAAAGGAAAATGCTCTGGGCTTTGCTAGCACCCAGTTTGTCACGGCAAGAGGTATATATGGGATGTGTTTGCCCCATATATAGGGGACAACTCCAGGTTGAGCAGACAGGGACTTCAGGGACCCTGTGATGCTCCCACCAGGTGACGGTCCCACCTCTCGCTCCCTGGCAGGCACCAGAGTACTGCCAGAGCCAGCCCGGCTCCTGTGCAGCTCCCCAGAGGGCTGAGCACAGCCCAGGGACACTGGACTTGCTCATAAAAGATTTATCTACTCCATTTCCCTGCCAGCAGTTCATCTACATTATTGTACAAGCTGTACTGAATTACAACACAAGAGTGGAAAACACACCGTGTCAGACGTGAAGCTGGTATATAAATCTATAAGTTTCCCTGGAAGCCAAACTGCTATGCTGGTTTACACTAATGAGGCATTTAGCCTGGAGTTTTAATCCTAATATCTCACTATTTTCCAAATTATCCAAGCAACAGAAGCTCCAGGTTACAGATGCAGTGTCCTACAGGTGACAAATTGGGAAAGGGTGACATGTCAATGAAGATCTCTTCCAGCACTTTTGCCATACATAATCCTTTCAACTGTTTCCAGTGTGTTTGACTTTTTTTAGGACTGAACGACTGAGAAAACTCACAATATTTAAACCACTGCACACAAATAAATCACTGGGCTGTCTTCTCTTTCCTACCTCATTATATACAAATGTAATTTTTTTAAGAGAAAATCTCATCAGTCCAAGGATTCAGTGACTTAGAGACCAATTACAAGTGGTAAGAACTGACCCAATGTTTGTGTCTCCCCTGGCAGCACGGCAGCATCCCTGCACTCCGTGTCTGTGTGACAGCTCATTCCCTCTGATGCTGAGATCCAGCACTGGATACAACTCAAGTGAAGACAGGGGAGATCTGTCAGCCAGGCCAGCACCCCCACCAAACCTCCCGGCTCCCAGGACTGAGGCTGCAGAGTCTCACCCTCCTCTGGAAGTGAAGGAGCCTGCAAACCCCACAGGGACACGAGATATGTGCCGTGAGATTCATCACTTCTAACAGAGGCCATGGCAAGCAACAGGCCTGTGTCTCAGTGGCCCAGTGGGCAGAAAATGGTTTTATACACATGTACATACATAGCCCTATCCAAGCACCTACATACATGGGTATATAAGCACCTTTTGCACGTGACATTTCCCTATAGAGGCTCACAAAGGAGCTCTCCATCCTTCTGTCTCCCCCACCTCTGTGCTCTGCCCTCCCCCAGCTCCATCCTCCCCTTTCTGTTTGCCATCTGGTACCCATCAAAGGCAGTTAGACCATGACACATGTGTGCTTACCAAATCCTTTAAACCTAACTAGAGCCCTGTTTTGTTTCTTCCTCATCAGAAGCCACAAGGAACCCTTATTCAGTACATCTGGACCTTCTAATAGGGTAACAGCCTGGCTGTGCCAACTCTGCTTTCTGTCTGACTCCATCTTAATCATTCACAAATCACAAAAGAATTGGGAGGGGAGCAGAGCCAGCACAGCAGCACCACAAGGATGGCAGCTGAGAACAAAACAGTGCTCACAGACAGTGTTCAGATGAGTGCTGGTGTACAGCAAACCAACATCCCCTTCTTATTCCTATACATGTCCTGGTGCTCAAATTTATTGGTCCCTCGTCGGGTGTCTGGTGTTGCCAGCAAAGCTCCCAGGTGTGCAGTTTTCCCTGGAAAGGCAGCCTGATATTCCCTACGTGAAGGTGCTACAAGGACAGCAAACTGCATCTGGCTGCAGGAGCCTTGCTCAGGTGAGATGCCACATTCCCAGGGAAATGTAAGGAAATGCAACCGGCTCCTCCCAGCTTTAATCAGCACACTCATTTAGTGCAGTGCTGGCAGTGCCTGAGATTTCATTGCAAAGGTTTCCACACCCAGTTTTTTCTTTACTCAGGTTACTCTTTTTGAAGCTACCTTTCCAGGAACCATGTGGTTTGGGACTCTCAGCTTCCAATAAAAGGAATTTTTAACTATCAGAGAAGGACTTGAAAATACGACCCAGTGACATATTTAAAGCCCTCTCCTTCCTTCCTCCCCATTTTGATGGTTATTAAACTGGTGTCACACCTTTATGTGGGGTCCAATGCCTGGGTTTTACATTACAGGGCTAGAAACACTGTAAGTCAAAGAGCTGATCCTGGGGATTACATCCAGTTGTCCCTCAGCCAGCAGGGAGAACCTCACCACTGCACAGCGTAAGCTCAGCATGGTCAAACCCATGCAGGAACACAGAAGAAGGAGTAGCACTGCATTATCATTTGCACTGAAAAGAGCCACAAGTTTTCCTTGCAGTTTTCCTTCCCTCCATTTGCTCCACTCTACCTTCAGCCCCCTTGCAGACACAACAGGAACCCATCCCACGGATCGCCTGTCGAGCACAACACAGCACAACACAGCCTGTACAGAAACACGGCTCTCTCCCACTTTCATCTGATCCCGAGACCAGCACAAAAGGCAGAATCAACGTCTGAAGACAAACCCAGAGCTGCTGCTCCCCGTGGGCAGGTGCTCAGCTTCCCACCCCACGGCTGTCCTCTTCACCCCCAGAATGGCCACGTTCTCCTCCAGGCACAAATACACACACAGAAGGATGGGTGGGTCTGATGTTTGACCAAAATAGGCCATTGAAGACAAGACATTAATCTGTCTGAGAAAAAGCGTGGAGAAAAAAAAAGAAGCTCAGCAAAAGAGAGGAGGGGGTCTTGACTTCCCGCCAGGAGCTTGAGAACTTGTGTTTATTTATGGTTTTCATGGGAAAGCCGTTCAGAGGCAGTAATCCACGGCATCTGGCAAAAGAGTGAGGAAGGACCTTTACTGCAAGTTGGCCGATATTAAATCCAAAAAAAGGAGAAAAAAAAAAGCTCTAATTGATGGTTCTGCAAGCAACTGCAGCTGACAGGAGACCTTGGCAAACCCTGAATGCACATTTCAGGCCGGGCCATGGGACTGTCCCACTGCTGCTCCTCTGCAGCACAGAACACGGCCCAGGGCATGTGGAGTGCAGGTGACTGCACGGGCTGACAGCACAGGTGTGACAGAAAGCAAAACCTGAGGGAGTGGATGAAGAAACAGCACAACAGGGATAATTAGTCCATCTAAACTTCTGACTGGAGGGCTGGGAGCACACCTGAAATTGCCCAGCTCGGGAGAGCCTCTAAACTCAGCTTGCCCCTGGCAGCTCATCACCAACCCACCTCTCCAAGCTGCCACGTGGGACCCTGGTTTCTGATACGAAGCAAATAAACACGAGGTATTTCTTTTTCAAACAATAGGAGGACTTCAAGTGGTGTGCAACTCTGCAGGGGCAGATACACATCGACTCAGAGTCTGAAATTAATATGGAAAGTGATTCATAACAGGAGGAGACAAAACAAGCCTATTCATGCTACTCCATGTCAAGCCATCTTATAGCTATTTTGGATCCAAATCCTCTCTTCTTTTCCAAAACCACAAAGAAAAGCAAACAGATGTCAGCCATTGCAGATTTGCAGAGAAATGAACTGAGCAGCCCATAACACCAGTGTTTTTCTCCAGCTCTTTGCACCGAGGGGTAGGAAGGCATTTCTGTGAGCCCTGCAGTGTGCCAGGGCTGCCGTGGCCGCGGGGGCGAGCCAAGGCCGTGCCTGATCCGCCTGGGACCAGGCACAGTCCCACGCCCAAGCTCCAAGGGTTCCATCACATTATTTCCCGTGGAGATACCATGGGAAGGGAAAAGACACCCTGTCAACAGGCAATCTAGAAAAACACAAGTATTTCAGAGTTAAGGAGTGATTTCAAAAGCACATACAGGGCTCAACCCTTGAAACTCCATTTACAAAAGCTGCTTTGAAGCACGACAGCTTAGGCACCGCTGAAAGTCAGTGAGGGAGACAGAACCCAAATTGCTTTACAAAAATCTTATCCATATGCAATTAACATTATTGTGAAATACTTTGATTTCCATTTTTTTAAGTATGCTGGGTGTAGATATTATAGCCCATCACTCCCTTCGGTGATTCAAGTGATACTGATTTCTAAAAAGCAAATCTAAATACTGAGAGAGTTCAGAAACTCTTCGGCTATACAAAAAGAGATTCTCTATGACTGAGTTATCCCCTTCTTCTCTCATCTATCTCATGGCAAATTTTGGGCCACTAAGGGTCAGTCCTGAAGACCAATCCTTCAGTGCAGCCTGTGTGGTGTGAATATGGGGACTCAGGGAATTTGGTTTCTTCTAATGCTCTAGCTGCTTCTAGAATAAGTGCGAGCCGCACTCCAGAAGAAAAATTATTTCATTCAGGTTCTGCATTTCCCTGCCCTGTGCTGTTCCTGATTTTCCAGCGTTTGTTGCTGTGGCATGGCAGGAGCTGCTCAGCAGGAGCTGCCCACAGGAGCCACGCACAGCTGGAATGGGCCAAGTCAAGGTGCCACGCAAAGGGCCAGCACAGCCAAACAACAGCCAGATCCAGCTATCCCAGCAGGTCCCAGAGGTTTCAGATTTCCTTAACAGAAACTAAGGGTAGGGAGCTGTGTCAGGAGCTGCTCTCCCCCAGGAAGCACCGATTCCAGCCAGGAGCAGCAGCCCAGCCCTGCTGCACCAGCCCACCTCCCTCCTCCAGGCAGGTCCTCACACACCCCCTCAGCCAGGGGAGGGTTACAGAAGAACAAAAGTGAGCTACGTCTGGATTTAATTTTTTTTTTCCTACACCAGAACAATTAACCTATTGTTTGCCTCAAAATGCATTCAGAGAAGTCAGGAGACAGAGGGAGATATTCTTGTAGCAACCACTTCTTCATTAACAGCCACAGAGCTAAGTGCCCATTTAAACCATGTTTGCTGTTCAAGTCTTCTCCTTTTAAGAGGATGTGCATGTCGGTATTTCTCAAACGACTAGGATTACCTCATTTAAAAAAATATAAATCCAAGACTGCCATTTCTCACATATCCTTCCCCTGTGTAATTTTAATTTCTAATTTACAACTACAAAACATAATCTTACATTAGAATTTGCATAAAAGTGAACAGACCTGCCGCAAGATATTAAATTTTAAATTTGCATGCTAGGGTGGTCAAGGAATATTAGTCTATCCAAGAAGTTCCTGCCTGTAAATTTGAGAGCTAGTACGTGTAATGAGAGCAGAATTTGTACACTTGAGTGAAATCAGGCTGATTAAAAGGCTTTGGTGCAGTTGTTACAGAGCAGGGATATGGACTGCACGTAGGGACAGCAGGGCTGCCACACAAACAGACCAGTGTGCCACCTGATCCACCACTCTGTGGCCAGGGCTGGCCCACACAAGCAGTCTAAAATATAATAGAATAATTAAAAAAAAAAGTTAAACCCACACTGTTAATAAAGCTTTACAGCACACTGCAGCCTGGAAAGGCTCAGCGTGAAACCACTGGTAAAATTTTCTTCCTATTTCCAGCTTCTGCCTCTCCAACAGGGAGATGAACAGGCAGGGCTGTCCTAGCACTGGGCACTGCTGCCTTCTCCACGTTGAAGACCGCGTTTGTCATTCTGGCTGTGCCAAGGAGGTTGTGTCCCGGTCGGAGCCGCCTGCTCATGATGAATAATCCTGGGGCTGCTGGTGGGACGTGATAGAGCAACTGCATGAGGAGATGAACAAGCAGGGCCCGTGGCAGAGCCCGGCACAGCCACTGCTGGAGCCTCTTAAACCCACGTCACACGAAAGCCTCCCCCTCAAAGCCCACCAGACAGCAAATGTGGCCCATTACAATCCCTGTTCTGTCCTTCCCGAGGTCAAAACCTACTGCAGTGTGTCACTGGAGAGCTTCCATCTCCTCCTGGCCACCCACAGGGCTGGAAGGAAACCAAAGCCAGGGCAGAGGCTGAGCAGATTACACACGTTGTATTTCAGCCCTGCACTGGGGATCCCACAGGCATGGCTAAGCCCCAGCCAACAGCCAGGCAAAGGGGACTGAGCAACTGCCTTCAAGAAGTTAGAAACCTAAAGGGTTTCTGCCCTGCATTCCAGGGCAGCTGCTGGCTTCCCCCCTTCCCCAGGGCAGCTGCTGCTGAGCACAGCCCTGCGCAGGGCCCGGC
Organism: Atrichornis clamosus; assembly: GCA_013400975.1. Classification (NCBI taxonomy): domain Eukaryota; kingdom Metazoa; phylum Chordata; class Aves; order Passeriformes; family Menuridae; genus Atrichornis; species Atrichornis clamosus. The sequence continues at coordinate 70,260 of WBMZ01010118.1, forward strand.
GTGGTGGGGCGAAGGGGCCGAGCAGCGAGGTCCCCCCACACCCCCCTCGCCTGCCTCCCTCTGCCAGAACGCTGCTGGCTGAGCATCCCTCCTCGCCGTGATCAAAAGGGACCAGCAATCATTCCCACGACAGGCAGTGCTTTGTTCTCCCCAGCCTATTTTTTGCTGCCAGACTCCCTTTGCCGGTATCTCCAGACTTCACTCCGCGCCTCTGTCACCACATCCTCTGTACTCAGCTGTCAGACACACGTCGCTCTGCTACCAGCTACCTATTTCTGTTGCCTTTTTAAAACTTTGTTAGCTCAATTGCACACTCCAGACTTCCATTAAGTTGTCTTTGCCACAAAGAAAATACAGGTTTAACAATCCTCTCATTTTCTACCTGATTATAGTTCAGAGGAATTAAATTTTTTAAGCTGAAGTGGTTTTCAGTCCCCAGTCCAGTAAACCATTCATTTCATATCACTGGAGTGATATTAAAGTCATCTTTTCAAACCAGCAAAAAGATGAAAAACAAACGCCCTGAAACTGGGATAAACCATCTCACCCTTCACAGTTAAATTTGTTGTCACTCAGCTTCATCCACTCTCTGAGGAGCTCCTGAGAGGCACCTGAAAGCTTGGCACAAAGGGCCTTATCTCAGCACCAGTCCTGAGCTGGCAGACAGCGGCAGGTCTGATTGTCACTGTTGTCATTTTAGGACACCCTGACCTTCCACGCAGCCACATCATCTCTGGTGGACACAAGGTTCCCCAAGCCTGAACTCCAGCCCTGAGTGAGGCGAGCAAACACCATGGGCTCTTGGAGCAGGGATGCCACAACGACCACACAAGTATCCGTCACTTTGCAGGTGACAGGTACCAAGCACTGAACTTAAAAACAACCTCCAGAGGGCTCGAGCTCCCAGGAACAAGGGTGGCTGCCAACCACCTCCTCACACAGCCGCTTCATGCAGAGCGTGTCCTTGAGGAGTGCAGCAGGTCAGAAAGCACCTGGATCTAAGCTGTAAAAAGTCCAGTGGGTGACAGTCCAAACTGAGAGGAAACAGAGGAGAAATCTCACTCCCTCGTTTGTATGGCAACAGCTTCACTGCTTAGACAAGTCCCAAGCAAATCAGAAATAGCCTGTGGCCTCCTCCAGTTTGAGCAGCAGCCTGACACACTCAGTCCCACTCCAGCACAGCAGTGGTGTGGGGTCCGTGTACGTGTTTTTCCCCAAAGCCCCTACAATGCCCCCAGAGAACAGCATGTTACCAGCAGGGCTGTGTGATGACCCAGCTGCTCTGGCTACAGCATCAGTACAGATCTCTCAGGGTTTCCTCCTTTTGAAGGTCACCTTCAGGCTCATCAGCAACAACACATTATATTAGCAAAAAATCAGTAAGAGAGTAATTTTCTAATCAAGAAAGTGATTCCTTTAAAATAAGATCCAAGGAGTGTCTTAAAGACACTTATTATATAAGATAGATCTTATATAAAAATTAAAGACAAGCCCTCTTTAAAAATGTTCACAGATATATTTTCATTATTTCATTTTTCTATTTGAAAGAAAACCCTCTGCCACATTTACACATTAAGCCCCACACATCCCTCTTAACCCCTGAAAAACTACACAGGGTAGTGTTTGTGATAATGGTGATTATCAGAGGGCTGGACCCTTACCTTCTAGGAGACCTCTGAAAGGTAACAAAGAAAATCCAGCTAACACCCAACAAGCTTAAATTCAGTATATATACCTTGAGAAAAGCAATGAGCTCTGAAAATAAAGGCAGCACCCACTTGTTAGTGAAGCTAAAGGTGAAAAACACCACAGCAATTAAGGCACTTATGACTGAGGCACTCTGGGTTCAGCTTCCAGCACTGGCTTGTTGCTAGTCCTTATCCTGTGACCTTCACTGTGCTCTCCAGTCTCCAGAGGCTTCTGCTTGTAATGACCTGGCCACCTAAGCCAGGCTTAGACTCCTAAATACCTTCAAGCATCTGAGTCTAAAACCCTTCAGGGCTGCAGATACACATCATCAGAGCAGACATTAGTATTCCTTCCTCCTTTCCACCCTATTTGAACGGTAATTGTTTTAAGGTACTGACCATCTCCCTGTGCACACAATCCTTCTGAGCTCAGTTCAGCGTAGCATATCCGTATTTCTAAATCCCCTCTGCTGACACGTATCCGAACGAGAGCACTGTGCCAGCACAAAAGTACTCGAGTGAATCTGATCGCTGTCATCACAACGTTCAACTTGAGTGACACGTTAAACATCTGAAACTGAACGGCAAAGAGTTGGGGGCTGAAACTGAAATCCTGGCGTAGGGTGAAACACGGGCAAGGGATTATTTTTCCTCTTGACTTTTATCCTCAGCATGATCTTCCAAAGCGTGGGCAGGAGGAGGGCAAAGGAGCTGCTGAGCCATGACCTGGCTCATCCAACCCACAGCCACGCAGAGGGGGAAAGCCACGATTGTGTGCACAATCCCGGGGGAGGGTACCCTGAACAGAGGCTGTTAAGTTTCAAATTTGCCATCCTTTTATTCCCACACTGATTAATATAAACCTGAATCATTAGCGATCATTTTGTAGCAATCAAAGAATGCCTGGGCACAAGAGCTGCAATTTTCAGAAGACTGGTTCAGTTCACCTACAGCGTGGCACCAACACACCCACACGAGGAAACACAACACGCACATGCACGCCAGGAGATGCCAAAAGCCAAAACTCATCACCAATCTTCAGTCCTTGTATCACTGCCCCAGTTTGTCACTTGCCTGAGGTCGGCAGTGGGCTGGAGGCTGCCTGCACGCTGAGGCCAGATCCCACTTCCCACCAGGGTGAGCAGGACCAGCTCAGAGCCTCACAGCTCCCACACCTCTGGACTGGATGGACCAGGGATGAGGACTGAGAGAGCAAGGCCCCCCCTCTGTAAGTGAAGATCAAGTTCATGACGAACCTGGATGTGCACAAGTCTATAGGACCTGACGAAATGCATCCCAGAGTCCTGAAGGCTGATGAAGTTGCCAAGGCACTCTCCACGGTATTCGAAAAGTTGTGGCCGTCAAGGGCAAGGCTGCAGTTATCCCACGTGGCTCATGGCAAGCAAAAACCACTGCCCCCTCTCCCAGGCTGAGAATGAGACTCTGCACCGCCACAAGTGCCTCAGGACGCAGAAGGGATGCTGCGCACCACCTCACCAGCATAGTGCCAGGGATGCCCAGAGCAACTCAAAACACCATCAGCTAATCCGTGTGTCCAGACAGCCCCACACTGGCATCAGCCATCCTGTCCCACTCCACACTGGAGGAACCAGTCTACTCATGGCTTTCAGCAATGCCGACACTCACATCCTTGCATGGCCCTGTAACCCACCTCCCCGTGCTGCCCAGACTCTATGCTGGCCGCTTGCACACACATGTCCACGCACCAAGTGCCTAAGGAGCATGTCCAGGAGGAGGAAGGCTTTGGCACTGCACATCTTGCCCATTTTAACTTAATTTGTGCCTCCAGCGCAGAGACTGCTCAGAAATGGGGGAAGGGAAGAGCTCCCCATTGCCCCTGACGGGAACAGCCCAGCCCCAGAGGAAAGCTCTGCATCCCGCTGCGGGTTTGCCGGTGATGCAGCAGAAGAGAGAGCCCCAGACAGGACAAGACTGAGCAGCAGCAGGTTCCCCTGCCCATCCTGCTCCAGGCAGTTGGTAATTACACGGCCAGCACACGAGTTAACCCACAGTCTTTAATGAGAACAGACCCAATGCTCCCAAGAAGCCTCCTGGCACAAGCTCTCATCTGTACTTTAAATTCATGCTTAAGAAGGCCAGACGTGCTCTGACGCTGCTGTTTCGTTGGCTGTTTGCTTTGCTTGCCCTTTCTGGCCAAAGTGCAGCCGAGATGTCGATCCCACCACCCAGCACAGATGTGCAGGGCACACAGCAGTCAATTAGTTTCAAATAGAGCCATACTTGTTTTTCTGGAAAACATTATGAAAAAAAGCTGTCAGTCCTGAACGCATATTATCTCTAATTAATCCCATAAAAAAAAAATTAAAAGGATGGTTGCTTGGTAGCGTTGCAAGAAGCATTTTGTAATTAATATGACCTTCATCTCCATATGGTAATTAGCAAACATTTATATTACCATTTAAAAGACCATGTTCATTACATAACCTCACTTTTTTCTATTAGCTAACAGAACCAGTAAAACCAATTTAGTCAAAGCCTTGAACTTTTACAAATACTCCAAATAAATATATTCAGAGCTACCTTTTTTTTCTTTTTTTCAGTGGACACTTGCTGGCTGATGTGAAAACCACCAGAAGATGTTTGCTGAGGCTCTGGCAGGAGTGATGCACGCTCCTCCTTTCCCCAAGGCAAGAGCTGGCACACGGGTGTGCTGTGGCAAGACAGGAGTGACCCACGGCTGCTCAATGAGTCCCTGCTCGCTTCCCGCAGCCCTGCTCCCAGGATCACACTCTGGAGAGTCTCCTGCCCTTCCAAGGGGACGCAGACCCACGCCCAGGTGACGGACACGGAGTGGGGGGGCAGTTCCTGGCCCTGCTACCAGCACGTGGAGCAGCCTCTCGCCAGCTCTTTGTCCCCTCATGCATGAGCAAGGGTGACGGTGACGCCGCCTCCTTCTACAGGCCAAGCAGAAACGTCTACAGAAAAAACTGAGACTTCATTGCTAATACCAACATCAATCTATTTTCTCCTCCTCAAAGCCAGATTGTTCTCCTTCGGGGAACACTGGCGGTCAGCATTTCTATTGATAGCTTCACTGCTTATATTAATCCAAGATTTCCTACGCTGTTTTTTTTGCGTGCTGCAATCACTCCTACTCCCTGGAGTGACTCACCATTTCACTGGTTTGCTAACAGAGGACCCGATGTACCAGTCAACAACAACAAAAACCCATTATCACAAAGTACTTGTTTTTCACAGAGGTGGGAGAACTTGTGGTAAGTCATTCAACAATGCCATAACTGAAAAATGCAGGGGAGAAATATGATCGAAACCAAAAAGCACACTTGCCCACACACTTCCCTACTCCTCTAACACATCTGCGAGTGAAAAGAAAAAACCCAACCTTCCCGTAGTTTGAATTCTGCTAATAAGAGTTATGCTTTACAAACATGCATTTCCTGCTCCTGATGAAAGCTGACAGCTCGTGTGGGGAGCGGCACGGGGGGAACGGCACCAAACGACTCGTGCTAATCAGTGCTTTCATCAAAGAGGACAACATGATGTAAATCTAATCCAAGGGAGCTTTCTCTTTTACTCACAAGCTGAACATTGAAAAAAAAAAAAAAAAAAAGGATTTACTAATTGGAAAGATGATATGAAAATGCTAATAAGGCTGGTTAAGTTGACAGGGCTGGAAAAATGTAAATTTTATATACATGCATATATGTGTCTCTCCAATAATTCTTGCACTATAAATGATTTAACTAGGACTACCAAAAATATGTAGAAATAAGAAAAATATTTGACTGAGAATTGAAAAAGAAATTAAAAGATTCCCAGCCCTCCCTGCAGCTCACCAAAGGCAGACACCCAATTCGCGCCATCTTTCTGCAAATTCCATAAATTTTATTCCCCCACAAGCTCCAGATGATTTCCCATTTTTTGACTGGTTCAGGCTCCTGCTAGACAACTCGAGTGCATGAGGTTAGAGCAATCCATGTGCAGGTTGAGGTCCGACTGAGGCTGCTCCCCCCAGCACACGTCTCACCAACCCCGAATGCTCGCACGCCCCAGGGGCAGCCGTGCACCAGGAAGGTTCCTCCAGAATTTAACCCAAAAGAAACACGTCTCTTGCATAAACACTACACAAGGCTTCAAAGCAGCTGCCTTGTCTTTTTTTTTTTTTTCTGAGGCAGCCAGAAAACATGTAGGATTGAGCCTGGTGATAGCAATGTACTGTAAACTTATCATAAAAGCGGGATAGAGAAACCAGCTACCAGCTGTGAAGAATATTTGCAACTGTAAATATTGTATTTCAACTGTAGAGAGAGTAAATACCATGTTATGGAAATGCCTCCTTTATCGATCAGCTCATCAGAAAGGAGAAAGAGAGAATATAATTTGGTAGTTTTCAGCAGCACAGAGTTTTGCAGACACTGAGAATGTATTTTTGAGATACTGACTTCCATGAACAGCAACAGAGATCAACTTGCTGATGAATGAATGCAATAACTTTCATTCCAATACCTGCAAGGAATACCTTGCTACCACTTATTTTGGAAAGAATGCAACTTGAAGAATCAAAGAATCGTGAAAGTTTAATTTCTGTTGGTTTTATTTATTTCCACTTGATGGTATCTCTTATGACACCCACGGCACCAATCCAAGGCAAAGTCCACATGGGAATTTTTAAGTATTTTAAGAGCACCACAGGCCTGCCCTGCTGAGCTGAGTCCACTGACACCCACTCGGAGCAGCACATAAGGGGGGAGGATATGGCAAAACAAACCCTATGCACAGTAATGCCCTTCATTTAAAGCTACAAGTGGAAAATTAATTTTCCCATCTTTTTCCACAGTAAAAAAAAAAAGAATAAAACCATTGACCCATGTATGGGGATTAATGCAAATGCAACTGTCTTGTTTTAGTATGATTTATCCAGCTTCTAGGAAGACTAAGAGAGATCGAAGCAATTAGGAGCTCGTCCAATAGTCAGATTTTTATGACTCTAAATATTACCAATGTCGGCATTCCCAGCGCACGCCTCGCAGCCCCTGCAGTGTAAATCCTCCAGAATATCCACTTATTCTTTAAAAAACTCCCTTCTCTGGGAGAAGGCAGTAAACAAATGCCCATTTTAGACTGTAGCCTATCAACATGAAAGACACTGCAGAAACACATCAGAGTCTTGGAAGCACCAGGAAGTACAAGAAGCTGCCAAAAATCCCCTGTACCAAGGAGCTTGTTCAGCTATACGTGTATCTGGACAACAAACCTCTCTCACTTCTCCTCACCCCTGTTCCACAAGCAGAACCAACGTCTGTGCAGGGCTAAGCTCATTCTGCACAGCTTTAAATGAGACTTCAGTAACACAGAGAGTGTGTAACCTCCACATTTCCAGGTCTCCCTCCACTCTGGACAGCAATAGCAAACGTCCGTCCTCCCTGAGGCAACAGGACAGCACATCTGCCATAATTCCAAGTGAAGCCAAGTGGAAGGGAGGATAATCTGTACTGGAAATGCAGCACATTCTTTCATTAGTTAATCAGAATAGCAGGAGTTTGGTGGAACCATCTTTCTAACATCTTCTACATAGCTCAACACTTGACAGCTGCTGGGGAAGGTATCAGGTACCCCTCTGAAGCAAGGGAGGTCTGAGTGCTCAGGGCTCAGCATAGTGGGAAGCCCCACTGGTCTGGGACATACCAGGGTCAACCTGGCAGAAATCCTCAATGCTATGAGCCTCTCTCAGCTGGTTTATTGACCCTGCAGTGACAGTTCGCCACCTGAAATCAAAAGCAGGGCAAGATTGGAGAAAAACTCCACCCCAAAGTGAGATGTGACTGCTATCCACCACGTCCTGAGGAGCACCTTCTTTCCCATCAGGTCAGTTAAACCAGTGCAAAACCAGAGCAGAGCTGCAGCCCAGCTCCTCACTCAGGAACTCTTTGTGAATGAATCATCCTTGGTTTGTGCTGGCTGCACAGATCTGTGAAACAAGGCCGGCCGTTCCAGCGGGCCAGAAATCAAACGGCAGACCTGGACACGACTTGGGGGAAGGCTGAAGCAAAGCAGTGTGCAGCAGCACATATTAACCAGCAGAACAGCCCCAGGCATGCCTGGAAAGCGCAGAGTAAGTGGAATTTAATTTCTGGCTTAATAATTCCTTTCTTTATACATGAATTTAGCTTAAGAGAACATCAAATCCCATTTTCATTGGGGATGGCTGCATTGAATCAGCAAGCTGAATGGGAACTGTGTAATGCAGCTCGACAAAAGAAAAGAGTTTAATTCTGCAGCTCAAGGCAAGAGCAGCCCCTCCGCGGGTCAGTCCCACTGCAGGACTTCTCAGTTTGCATTTTACCAACTCGGTTCACAACACACCAAACTAGAAGATTACCCAAATCCAACTTTTTTTGGCTTTTCAATTCCACAGAGTGTACACTACCTTCCATCTGTAACTCCGGGATAATGACAGATTCCAATAACCCCTGCTGGCTTTGGGGGTATCGTACAAATATTTTCTCCTGTTCTGAGGTTCTCTGGTGAACCATCATCATACAGCTCACAGCTGGACACTGCTGCACATCGGCACTTCTGCAAAGTAAAACAACAACCAATAAAGTGTCCAAGGCCGGGTTGGATGGGGCTCGGAGCACCTGGTCTAGTGGAAGGTGTCACTGCCTACAGCATGGGGTGAAACTGGAGCATCTTTAAGGTCCCTTCCAAGCCAAACCAGTCTGTGATTCTACGAAATTGGATCAAGCAACTACAAGCACAGCACAACTCATCACCTACCCCAGTCTTGTGAGAGTTGGTTCTTATCAACCACCTTTAATCCATTTCAAAAAACCCACCATTATTAGGAATTTTTTGTTGTTGCTTTCAAACAAAAGATTGTTACAACAAACCTATTTGTCTAAACCCCATAGAAATGGTAGAATTCTCTCCTAGTTCAAAATATAAATGAATCAGGTTCCCTACATCAGCTTCCCAGAGACCTGGGAAGAAATGAAGTTGAATTCATGACTCGCCTCTCTAACACCTTCAGGCCTCCTTGCTCACAGGTAATATAAACATTCAGAGCCAAACCCAAAGCTGTGAACACATGGAAGCTTGCTGCTCTCAAGCAAGATGCTGCCCTGACTGCTCACCGCTAAATCCAAACCATGGATGGATTTTCCATGCTGGTGATGTTCAAAAAAACACTCAGAAACCTGGTGCTCATCTGAAACGTCACCATTGTGAGGCACACAGATACCAGTCACTCTCTAGGGAAGATTTTCCTAGTGCTGAGCAGGGAAGCTGAGATTAAACGTTCACTATTCCCTACTGAAAATTAATTTTCTACAGTTGTTAAAAAACTTGTTTCTCTAGGAAAATGACTCACTTGACTAGATAAACACTTCTATCTTCTCTAGGAAAACGTGTTTTCTTGAACTTTGTGACCTTACATTATACAGTTTAGTATCATCACAGAACAGTATTTGGCTTTTCATGCCATTTTAGAAGGTAAAATTGCAACCACTACCAGGAAAATATTTGAAATATTTTTTAACACTGCCTTAAAAGAACACTTGTTTTCCTCCCCAAACCTGCTACCCTCTTGTTAATTACCAGGCACGTTTCATGTGTATTTTCAAAGTGGAGAATTAAACAACTGGGAGGAAAAGGAATTCAGTGATGCATAAAATGCCTTGCTGAAAACAGAAGGTGTTTTTCAGTTTTCAAACTAACTTGGGTTTTAATTTGTACTCCACACCTCCAGCATGGACACAGATTATTGTCGTGTGCAGCAACAGGCTGGTGGGGCAGGCAGAGCTACACAAACTCAGCAACAGCCAAAGCCAAAGCAAGCTTTTGACGTGAACAGCCGAGCTCCCAAACCCCAGGGACTGGGGGCAGGCCGGGGAGGGCTGTGCACAGAGCATCTTCCCAGGCACCCCCTCCAGTGCTCAGTCACACAACTGATGTTTTCCCAAAGCCTGGACCACTCTGTCGGGGACTGGAGCTTTGCTGGAGCTGAACATCCTTGTGAGTGTGTGGAAAACAAAGTCCCAGCCGTGGTCCAAAAGCGGGGGATGAAGGCTCTGTGTGAGCTGGAGATGTGCAGCAGCAAACCAGGCACCTCTATTTCAATATTTGGCTGACAGATCCATATCCAGCAGGGATAGAAGAGTCCTTTAGAAAACACAACATTCAATTTCCTTTTCATCTCAGGGATGCAAGCCAGGCTTAGTACCTTAAAAACCTGGTGCTGCAATAAGTAGCTTTTTTCCTTCTTTTTTCTCTTTTCTTTTTTTTTTTTAAATGAGGAAACACTGCTTTCATTCCCCTCTGGAAGGGCTGATCTGAGTGAACAGGCACCGATGACACCACTGCTGCAAAGATTTTTTTGAAGGAAGCCAAAACCAAAGTGTAAGAGATTAAAGAGACAACTCCCTCACAAGCCAAATGATTAAAGCCTTTGCTCTTTGAAACAAGCATTTCCTTGAAATAATAAAAAACAAAAGGAAGTCTAACACTGCTCCAGGTCTCCACCAGTTTACGCTGCTGCATGCCAGGCTTTTCTTGGAGTACTCCACACACTTTGGACACCCCATGGAAATCACTTACGGATACAGCAGGATCTGAAGCGGGGTCACAGCTGTAATGAATTCTTTGGCATTTCCTTCACATGCAGAACAGATTAATAAGAGCTTTCTTTTGGATCTGGATTATGCCCCAGAGAAGTAGAACTATCAGCAGCCTCCAAGAGCCAAGACTTAGCCCTTGTCATTCAGAGGGAAAATTCTTGGGGAGTCAGGATTTTCCCGTGTGCAAGGAGCGACGTGGCTTCAGGAGCACACTTAAGATATCTGTGATCTGCCTCCCTGCCTCAAGCTGAAAAAGATCTGTTTGATATTCTGAGCCAATTTCTAAGTGCCTATTTGCAAAAGGACAATTTGTGGCAGTCTGTAAAGGTAAGATTAATGTCATCCAAGTGCTCATCCTGCGAGCAGATCTGCTCTTTTGCTTCCAAACATGCAGGAAATGCAAAGCCAACATGCATTCTCCTGCAGAAAGTCTTCATTACATTACCATTTCAATTTTTCTTCTTTGCAAAACTGCAATTTTCAGGAAAAATGTGTTTATTGTAAAACACCTCACAAACTGGGCCAGTTTAAGGGAGGAAAGTGAAAAAAAAAAAAGTGGCTAACCTCTATTTTGTAATAAAACCAGATGACAGCCCTCTCTTCTGCAAAAGTGTGTTGCCTGGTGAGAACAATTCTGTTCTTCTCTTGGTAACATTACTTTGTCTTTTTTAATACACTCTTCATCCATTAACTTTGACTCCCTATGTGTCTAATTCACAGCTACACACCAAACAAATTATCTGGAATTAAAAACATCTCACTCATTTCCTCTTTCCCCACCTCCACGCTACATCTTACAAAATCATTTTGCCATGAGATGTCATAAGGAATTACTAATTCCTTTGCAGGGGGCTGGTGGGAAAGGCAGATTCCCTTTGCCTGACACAAGAGTCCCATGGCCAAGGTTTGAATGTGGAGGATGTGATTCAGTTCAGCCCCCCAACTAAGAGGCTGCCCCCATGTTCTGCCTACATGATCCACAGGGAAATGCTGCTGATTCCTGCACTGTGGTGTTTTTCCTCCTCCCCTGTCAGCACAGCCTCCCACATCCAGCATAAGAAATGACTGTAGGAAAGTCCACTTAATCACCTCCAAGCTTCATTTACATTTCATATCCATAGCTCATCTACCTAGCTCCTCCCTCTTCTACAGCAACTTCTCAATCCATCACCTGTTTTCTTCTCTGCAATCATCACTTCTGTTTTTAATTTACACTGTGTTCTCCCCTCAGGAATTCTGCTCAAGGAGGGCACATGCAGGATGAATAGTACTGATGCACCCCTGGGACTTGCTCCAGTTTTTTGTGGACCTCACCCCATCAGTCTGCAGTCCTTTCTGCCCAGCCACCACCTATGCCCACGACCATTCAGGTACCTGTTGAACACTGATGTATTTTTCCTTGACTTGCCCATATGAACATGCCAAAATTACTTCATTGGCTTCCTGCAGCTCCACCTCAAACGCTTCCCTGGCTCCTCCAACTCTTTCACTTCACGATCATCAGTTCATGTGGCAGTTTCCTTTAACTGGTTTCCACCCAACCAGCACTGTGGCTGCTTCCCTACAGAAGGAGGTGATTTTTCTCTCCAATAACCCCAGCACTGCTAGGAAGGAGCAGATCTGTCCTGTGGCTTGGGATCAGTCCCACCCGTACGGACCACATCACTGGATGACACCTGAGGGACTGAAACCATCCCAGCTGAGCCACGTCAGACACACTGACACAATCTCTCTGCTCCCAGGCTGACTCAACCCCGAGAAACTATCTTCATCACCTTTGCAAGCTCACACCAGTTTCAGCGTAACAGAAGGACAGGCTGGAGACCCCAAAGGAAGCCTCCCCTTTCACCCTGGCCCTGCATCAGCCATACAGCACACGTGTGGTTGCCATTCAGACGAGAACAGCACACATCAGTGTAGGAGGCCTAATGGGACCACAAGTGACAGCAAGATTCATTCCTGGTTTGAGCCTCACTCCCTGCACAGCCTTTAAAAAGTCATCTGAGATCTCAAGAAAAAGTGCAGAGGTGCCAGCAGGGCAAACAGATCCAGCAAGGAGCCTGCTGGTCTTTCCAAGTGTTGAGGTCCTCTACCCCCACTGAAAGGTTTTGACACCCACTGAGCATAAAACTAAAAAAGGGGAGAAAAATCCAAACAAACCAGAAGAGATTATGCCATTTCAGCTAAAATGATGTTCCAGTTCCCTGAGCTATATAAGATCTCTGAATGTGAACAAGATAGCCTGAACTCCACAGAGAGCCTGGGCTTGTTCAGAACGTCTCCACTCTAACGTGGAGCCAAAGACAGCAACCTTCCGAGCAGCCCATCCCAAGGGACGAGGGCTGTGCATGGAATCACAATGCAGGGCTTGCACATCGTGCCTGGAGAGCAGGGAAATGGAACAGCTTCCCCAAGCTTAAACATAACTGACCCTGCAAAGAGAAAGGGAATGAACGACTAACATCGCCTGCGAGGCGAGAAAGAGCCACTTCTGGGAGGTGATGCTCTGGGTGGGCAGCTGCATTATGGACAGCAAACTGCTGGTGATATTTCTAGGTCTTTGTTTTTAATTTTGGACACAACTTCAGTGGCAAACATTCATCTTTTAAGAGCATAACCTTTCCGTGACTTATTTTCAGACCATGAGTCCAGCCTGTCCAGATCCCTCTGCAGACCTTCCTGTTCTCCAGCAGATCAACACTCCCACCCAACTTGGTGTCATCTGCAAACTGATTGGAGGTGCCCTGGATCCCCTCATCCAGACCACTGATGAGGACACTAAACTGGGCTGGCTCCAATACTGAGCCCAGGGGAACACCACTTGTGACCACTGGCTGGGTGTAACTTCATTCCCCACCACCTTCTGGGCCCGGCCAGATTTCTACCCAGCAAACAGTGCACTCATCCAAGCTGACAGTGTCCCAAGAGAAGGCTTTACTAAAGTCCTGCTAGAATACATCTCCAGCTTTTCCCTCACCCACCAAGTGGGTCACCTTGTCATAACACACAGGTTAGTCTTGCAGGGCCTGCCCTTCCTACAGCCCTAAACCCCTGCTGGCTGGGCCTGATCCCAGTGCCCTGTAGGTGCCATGTGATGGCACTCGGTGATCTGCTCCATGACCTTGCCCAGCACTGAGGTCAGGCTGACAGGATCACTCCTCTGACCCTTTATGTGCATGGGTGTCACACTGGGTAACTTCAGTCACCCGGGACCTCCCAGTTAGCCAGGACTGGTGAGAAAGGATGGAAAGTGCTCAGTGAAACTTCCACCAGCTCCCTCAGCACCCTTGGGTGGATCCCACCCGGCCCCATGGACTTGTGTGTGTCCACGTGGTGATCATTTCCCAGTGGATTATGGGGCTTTATTGTGCTCCCTGTCTCTGTCTTCCAGCTCAGGGGCTGGGTACTCTGAGGACAACGGGTGTTGCTATTAAAGACTGAGGCAAAGAAGGCATTAAGTACCTCAGCCTTTTTCTCATCCTTTGTCGCTGTGTTTCCTCCCGCATCAAATAAAGGATGGAGATTCTCCTTGGCCCTTCTTTTGCTGCCAATGTTTTTCTAGAAACATTTCTTGTTGTCTTTTATGGAGGTAGCCAGATTAAGTTCTAGTTGGGCTTTGGCCCTTCTGATTTTCTCCCTGCATAACCTCACGACATCCCTGTAGGCCCGCCTGAGTTGGCTGCCCCTTCTTCCAAAGGTCTAATGCAGAGCATTAGAGGAGATTTATGTTTACTGCTGAGTTAAAGGTCAGGAATGGAGGCTTCCTCCCTTCCCCAACTCTCCCCTCCTCTCTTCCATGAAGAGACTAAGGCTGCATAATCTGCTGCGTTTGTTTTCATACAAGAGCTGCTTTTAAGCACTGCCCTGATGATCGCACAAGGGTAAGCAGATGAAATCCAATAAGTGGCTCTACAGGACAAGACACATGACAAGACAGCCTGCCAGGCTCCTGCTCTAATGTACACGCTGAAAAGAGGCTTATGCAGAGCCTGGGTAAAGAATGCTTTGTTAGGGAACACAGGCAGCTCACATTGCAGTGTCTGTTCTCCATTAGCCATCCATTTAAAAACACTTCTGATTATTTTGGAAGTACTTGCATTGCCCTTTCTCGAACTCAATATTTGCAGTTAATTGCATAACTAGTGCACTTGCCTCCAATTTAAAAGCACATTAAACCCAATTTTTATTTAAAACAGCCGTGTTTCCATTCAAGCACTGAAAATATCAGCAGATCCAGAAGACAGTGTTTTAAAGAAGACACCTCTGCTTCTGAGAGTATACACGTGCACTTCACTGTGCCTGAGTGACTGGAATATGACAGAGGACATGGCAATACAGACCAGTACCTTCAGGGTTAAAGAGGGAACCAGCCATCATGTGCTCTTCTGCACAAATCTCATCTAAGAATGCACTGCACGACAACAATGGGCAAGGGACTGTTCTTTGCTGGGTGGAGTCGTCCCTGTGCTCATCTAAGCACCCTCTCACACCTTTTAGGGAAGGCTGTCTTCACCCTGGTCATTTATCCTGCTGCAGGCTGGACAGCAGCCACAGTGAAAAGCAGAGCATGGGGACACAAATCCTTTTTTTTTTTATTTTTACATGTCCATTTATATAAAATATAACTATCAACCCTATCAACAAGGATTTATGGGGGCTATTCTTTGCTTTAATGAGAGTGTTTAACATGGACAAGGCATAACCGTGTCTCTGACAGACACCATGCCCTGTCTGGCACACACCTCTGCCACGTTCAGGCGTGGGGCATTCACCACTCGCTGGGTTTGCTAGCACCTCACACCCCTGTTGCACACATGCCCTCTCCTCTCTCCAGCCTCACCTTCCAGCAGGCTCCTTGGCATTCTGCACACACAATCATCCACCCCAGCAGTTCCTCCGTGCTGCAGGCTTCGAAAATCACAGCCAAACAAGTTTTATACAAGCATCATCTCAGGAGTCATAAATCTCCCCCTGGAAACTTGACTGAAGTGCTGACGTTACTGGCTCGGTAGAGTGATAAGTTTTGTATTTACTGGTGCCCTGGTCTTTTTCCCTTTAAATAAAAAGTGCCCAAAATGATCAGCTTTCTGCATCTATATCGAGAACTATTCGTTCAGCCAATTCAAGCTCCCCCAGCCTGTCTGGAAGAACCAGAATTGCCTCAAATCTCACAAATACATGCAGGGAGGACCTACATCGACGTCAGCTGGCACAGCTTCCCCCGTGGCACCGCTGCCACCACCCCTGGCACGTGGGGGGACCTGGCCCCTGACAACAGGAACAGCACCCACACCCACCTGGGAATGGTCAGGGCACACACACCCTGCCTGGAGCCAGGAAAAAGGGCAGCTCTGAGATCTGCTGCCAGCCCCACCACGCCCCCTTGCCCTGTATCCCTGTGTGCCATGCATCCCACACAGCTCCCTCCTGGGAAGTCCTTTAGACATGTTACTGTCTTAATTTGGAAACAGTGGCACATCTAAATAAACACAACAAAAAGACAAAGGACCTTCTGCTCCCCTGTAACACTAGCAGTTAGTAAGTTGACTTTGCTTTCTTCAAATATTTTTCAAAAAGTTCTAACATAAATGAGTAGAAATGCTTAACTATGATACTGGATATTTTAATTCCTTTCAGAAAAAAAACGAATAGCCTACAGAAAGTCCAAGTATTGGATTTCAAAAGGATGCACTCCCATGAACTAATTAAGATTTAAACCATGACAAGCTGCAAGTATCTCAGCATGCTCTTTCCAACTGCAAGCACCAGACAGGCAAAAGACCTAAGAACAATTTGGAAATTACTTTTGGGAATTAAGAGAGTTGCATAATCTGATTTAGTTGTTGCTTTTGTCAATAGGAAGACATGAAATGTCTTGAATTTTCATGAGAGTGTGAGAGTAAGTGGGAGGGGAAAAAAAAGGAAAAATAATCAATAACCCAATCTATAATTTCATTGATGGTGAGGGTGACAGTTTGTGCAGGGCAGGGGAGGGTTTGTTGTCAGATGAATGATTTGCTCTGGAGACCCAATGCTATCTCGATCTAAGCATATAAAGCTCTCAGTCAATGCAGAGAGGCTACGTGTGCCTTACCAGGGCTCAGGCTGATCTCTAATGTCCTGAAAGGATAGATTTGCAATAAAAATATGTGAAAACATTTAGAGACATTAAGTTTACAAGATGACTCTGATCCTGTGGATTAGTGTCGAGTCTGCAAGAGTGCTGAAGCCTGCCAGGGAGAATAAAGCACTGTACTGTCCTTACACTAAGAGCAATTTAATTTGTATGTCCAGATGTTCATTTCAAGATTTTTATCCATTTTGAAGAGTTATATCTCCATTGCCTTGGAATAAAAACATAATTATGTGCAAGCCATTTACAAGATTCCTGTGGCAAATATTCCTAACCCTGCTGGGTTATTTTAGGGCAGTGAAGCCATACTTAATACAAGGGAGGAGGAATGTTTGACAGAACTATTGAAATAAATAAAAGGACTCACTCAAAATGCACGTCAAAGCATGTGAAAACCTGAAGGTTACTGAAGCCCAAGAGATCCCTCCATCTCTTGCCAGGCCCTCAACTGTTGGGAAATGTTTCTAGCAGCAAACTGTCCCACTTTGCATTTCTAAGAGGCTGAATCCCAAGAATAATAATGCAGAGAAAATTGCAGCCCTTGGCTTTCCAGCCAGACAGTAATTCAATGAACAATGCGGCCAGCCCATCAAAACATCCTTGCCAAGTTACACAAGTACCACTTGTAGGAAGAGCTTTCTACTAGAAAAAGAGACAGCAGAGGAGAATGTGCTGGCAGAGAGGGAGCTGGAGGGAAGGGCTCCCTCCTGACCGGGTGGCTCAATGCAGCACCTCAGCCGCGAGGTGAGCGCTGGTGCCCAGGCACAGGCGGGATGTGCAGCAGCAGCGGGAATGCTGCACACGCCAGGGTTAAAGAGGGATGGAGGGGCCAGGATGTGCCCCACACCAATCCCCTCCTGCCAGCACAGGGCCCTCTCTCACCATTCCCCGGGTGAAAGGGTTCCTTTGGGAGATCACTCTGTGTTCCAGGAGAGGCCCCAGCGCAGCCAAGCACGGTCCGGCATCGCACAGGGTAAAACCCACCCGAAACAAGCTGCAAGTGATAGTTCTCTGCTGAAAGTAGAAGGGCTTTGAATAGGCAGGGCACGGATCCAAAGGCTGATAAGAAGCCTCCCAAGGATACAGGACGCATTTTAAAAGGAAACAAAGATAAGTGTTTTCTACTTTAAGTGTCACCTGTCCCACTGAATCAAGTCACGAAAATGTTTTTTTAACCTGAAGGCCTTCATCCAGCTTTCCTAGATTCTTTCCTCATTTTTGGCCACACAAATGCTTGTCGGAGCAAAATGCCTTTGTAATTCTGTAACATTGCTTCCCACTGCTCCAGAGCTCAGTTCCTAAACCACGCCAGCAAGCGCTCCCTGCTGGGATCCACAGCGCTGGGATGGGGGTGATCCCACGGAGGGGACCCAGAACATCCACCCCACACAAGGGGCTTACCAAGGCACGTGGGACAAGGCCATCGTGCTGCTCCCGTGGAGCTTCCCGCCCTGATCCCAGCTCTGTGTGTGATCCAGGATCACAGTGGAGCACGAACACGGCCGGGATCCCCAGGCAGGGGCAGTTCTCACCACTCACCTCCTCGGGCTCGAACACCAACCCCTGCCCGCAGGGGTCCCGTTCACCTGGGGTGGGTTAGTGAGCCCAAAGCCAAGGGACCCAGCCCTGGTGCCGCCATCCTGGCCGTGCTCCAACTGCTGTATAAACCGGCAAAATGGTTTGGAACCACTGATAACACCATTCCCACAGCCAAGGACTGTAAAGCACAGTTTGCTCTCCCTTAGGAAGGACACCAGTGCCTCAAATTATACTCATTTGGGGGTTGAAAATAATCCCAGAAATCCACAGCTGAATGGACACAGCTGAATCTCTGAAGGCTTTACACCATTTGCGTCAAGATCATACCATTAAGCTTCACTACAAAGCTCCAAGGGTGTATATGAATCAGTTTTGTCTCTGGTGCTGTTTGGCTGATGACACTTCATGCCCTCGCCTCTGAGAAAGGTGTTTATTTTGAAAGGAAGTTTGAAAATGTGCCAGAAACACCAATTTCTAAACCATGCACTCGCCAAGAGAAAGGCAAAGCAAAAAGAAAGGACATTTTATCTGGAATTTAGGAGAGACTGAACAGATCAAAATGCAATATATATATTGCATTTACTTGCTGTTCCACTTGATTTTTTGCTCACTTTGGCTAAGATGAAAAGAAAATGGGACCAAATCTCAGCAGCCTTGAGCTGGCTCTGCTGTGCTGAATTCCTGCACTGGAGCCACTCCAGAGCAGGATGTCCTCAGCCCCTCTGGAAATTCCTTGCTGTGAGGCAGTGCTGAGAGTGCAATGGGGGTAGAAGCAAGGGAATTTTATGATCTTGCATTCAAAACCAAGCGCCTTCAGAGCAGCAGATGTAATGCTATGTCGCTTTGCTACCAAGCCGTGGGTATTGTGAAGATTGAAATTGGAATCTCAACGAAAGGGAAATCATCACTCAAATAGAAGGGGTTTTTTTCAGGGCAACTATCCTTTTAACATGGTAAGTCCAATTCCCAAACAAAGGTGTTCAAAAGGAGTTTCTGGGAAATTCTCTTTCAGAAACATAGGCTGAAAGCAGCAGTGCTTTGATTTCAGAGTCAAATCTGCTTGGATCAAAACAAGAAATTAACTCTTGTGCTACGTCCAACATCAGAAACACAAAATATATCCTAAAATGAGCACAACTTACTTTAAAGACAACACAATGGTGTTAACACAGAAATAAAAATATCTTGGGAAACTGTCAAAGGAGCCATCTGGAGACTCCCACCACAGCAGCAGCAGAACACAGAAGGCACTAAAAGGTGCACGACAACCCCCATCACTGAAGCCCTTCTCCGAGGCACTCAAATACAGCAGGCTGAGAACAAACACCCGCACGTTTCTCACATGGCAAAGGAGAATCTCTGCAGTCACACCACATCCAGCCGAGCCCATCTGCACCAGCAGGCCATTGCCTGTTATCCAGCAGGAACAGGTGCCACCAGCCATGCTTTGATCTCCCAGCAGAGCTGGATGCTCCTTCCAGGGATGAGCACCAACCCACCCTAACACGGCACGGGGGCTGTGCTGCTCCCGGGCTCCCTCCTTCCCCAGCACTGGGCTGTAAGAGACACAATTAAGCTCAACAGCTGCACTTTACAGCTGTTCCTTTTTTAAAATACAGAGGTCTTTTTTTTTTTTTTCTTTCCCTCTTTAAAAGTAGGACTGTGGGATTTTCTTAATAAATATTCAGCATCCTCACCAGAATAAAATGGGAGTGAAAGCAAGACAGCTTGCTTTTGGATCTGCTCCGTGCCTCTATTTTTCTATGTAACCTGCTCTAAAAGTATAATGATCAGCATTAAATCCAAGCTTGAAGGCACAGTGCTAAAGCCCCGGACAACAGTTACATTTCTGCAAGGATGAAGCATGAAAATTCAGTGACAAATCCATTTTTCTTATGCAGACTTGTGGCTTCAGAGCATTTGTAAAGACAGAAGAGGCCAGCACTAGGAGGATAATAAAACTATTGGCTACACTTCTCAATTTCTTATAGGTAGCACTCCATCCCCTTTTAACAAAACAAAACAAAAAGGTTCCCCAAACCAGAAAAAACTGATATGAAATACTTCAACATATTCTCAGTAGAAACACACACAAAGTAAGCAAGTAATCCACTGCAGTCTGTAATCAATCTAAACATTCAATCACTACAGAAAGTACCCTCCTGCACCGGAGTTTGGTGGATTCTCATCAACCAGTCGCCAGGACAAATGTCTCAATATGTGGTTAAGGTTATGGGAAAACAGGAGGCACCCCAGTCCAGAGACCACCACAAGGTTCCTCCAAGAAATAATAAAATTCCTTGGTTGATATATAACAAGTATTACAGTTTCCCCCTTTATTCTGTTTCCCCTGTGGTGATGTGGAACTGAACGTGTGCAATATCCCCTCCTGAACACTGCACTGGGCTGTGCACCTTGGCCAACTTGCAGCGTGTTAGAAGTACCAGTGAGTCTTCACAGCACATCAGTTCAATGCACCAAATAATGCAGTGGCTCTTCTGCTCCTCTCACCACAGAGGGTTGAACAAACCCAGAAAACACTGCGGGAAAGCAGATCCCCACGTTTCCCAAACACACCCTTTAAACCAAACACATCCATTAGGTAGGTGAGACCCCAGCTGACCTTCCTACCCAGTGCAGCTGCTCCTGACTCCTCTCTGCTGCACAAAAGTATTTCAGGGAGCACAACTTCTGAGCTGGGCAACCAAGAGCCTCGCGCTGCACCTGATGCCACCACAAGCCTCATTTGGGCAGCCCTGCCCACAGTCCTAAGAACATAACTCCCCTGGAATCCAAGGTGTGCCACCTGGAGGCATCAGGGATATCCATCTCTTGGGTCACACACATGCAAAGTACATGGATGCTCAGCCAGTCGAAAGGCAAGGCTTTAGAAATCATTTCTCAGCTGTCTTCCAGGCTTACTGTGAGGTCTTAGGGAAGCTGGATCCTTCTCATTTCTACAAGAGGGATAACTGGACACTTCAGACACCTTGGACTACAAGAGGTTGTAGGTGTGGAGGGAAGGGACCCTCTCTAATGGGAAGTTTACTGACAGTGCAACAACACAAACAGCGCGGCGTGCGCCGGGTGTGCCCTTGAGCGGAGCCTGGGTGCTCATTAGCAGACACATCTGAGAGCCCTGGCCCAGCATCTTCCACCAAATCAAGCAGCAAATCAACAGCAATTAGAGCCACGCTATGGAGGCAGGGTTTTAATGTGCTCTTCATTACCATTTATAGCTGTCTACAAACTGCAAAGCTGCACAGATCCCACTGTCTGTGAAAGAACTAAAGCCACCCGTCCTTTTAGAAATTTCTGATGATTCATTAATGGATAATTAAAAAGGCATTTAGTGGGAGGAGGAGGAGGGAGTACCCCTAAATCCTACACAAGCCTGAGCCCCACCGGTATCAATGGAAAAACACTGACTATCATTCAAGGTCAGGAGCTACCTGGAAAAAAAATAATCCCAGGAGAGTCTGGAGAGCATTTTTTTTCTTCTCTTTTCAAGACCTGCGTTGTGCATAGAAAAGCAATCTTTGTGCAAACCACAATGAACATTTGTCCAGCCTGAAACACATCCCACAGCCAGGAGCAGCAGCACACTCACTGCAGGTTTGGCATCAAAAGTAGAGCAGAAAGCTGGGGGCAGCAGGCAGCAGAAATGCACATCACTCCTTCCTCACAGATTAAGAAGAGGTTCGGTCTGGTCCTTCATATATTCTGAAGCACTCTGCTATTCCCTACTTCAGACATCCAAACACACAGCTTAATATTTAGAAGATCCTACTATAGGATAAGAAGGAAGTAAGATTGTCTACATATGAATTTACTCTGAAGATTTGTTTATAAATAGTTCCACATGTGGATATTGCTCATTGCAGAGAAAAACCAGCTTGTTCTGGTTTAGTTTAACCCATCTTGGAGGTGTGAGACCCAATTCTCCTCTTTTTCACATTCATTTTACACTGTCATGGCTTCCTGACAGCAGAGTGACTCCTTAAACCAACCCAAACACCCCTGGCCCACCTCCAGCTATCCTGGAGCAGGCCCCAGTGCAGGTTGGCCTCCCTGGCACAATCTGCTCCATTTAAATCACTGCTGCTTTTAGCCTGGGAGAAATAATCCCCCAACAGAGCTGACTTCACCCCTCGGTCACCCCAGCATCAGCCCGCAGCGCTGAGCTGATTCCAGCAGGGTCACTGCACATTTACAGTCACAGCACCACGAGGGATTGTGCCTGGGAGCAGGAGAGCAGCCCAGCCAGTGCCACTCCAGGGGCCAGGACAGCCCCATGGGCCTCCAGGACAGCCCCATGGGCCTCCAGGACAGCCCCATGGGCCTCCAGGACAGCCCGGCACAAGGGACGGCGGCCCTGCCACCCAGGTGTAGTTCTGCAGCTCACGTAATCCCTGCTGAAATCACATCACTGCTAAGGCTGCGAAAACCAGGACATCTTAAAGACATATAAAGCACCTCTGCAGCCTGTCTTAGTGCCTTAATCAGCACAGTGAGATCAGGAGACTCTAAGAGTTACTGCGTTACATTGAAATGTCTGCTCCGCTCTGGAGGGCAGCAAAGGCACCCCAATCCCTCCTGGCAGAAAGTTCTATTTACTTAATGAATTTTTGAAGCTGCCTCATGAATTAATGCACTAAAATAACTTTCACAGAGTCCTCATTTACAAATGCTCCCTGGAAATATTGGTAGTATTTAAAATATACACCTAAAAATAAAGCAAGTGAACATTTAAAACTCTCTTTTGGCAGCGACCTGGAGGAGGAAGCTCGTGTTCACAGTGGGGTTCAGCACAGCAAGAAGCAGTGTGAGAGGGTGAACAGGAACCCCAAAAGAGATGCTCACAGAGTGGGAGACAAACTGCACAGACCCCAGCTCTCCCACAGGAGGTTTTGCCCCAAAGGACAAGTCCCATCCTCACCTGATCCCTGTGGATCCTTGCCTCCTTCTGGTCAGGGGCTGGAGATGTACTGGGCACCTCAGACCCAGGGACCACTAAGAGAAACTTTTCTTCTGGGCAGGGGAAGCACTTCTCTGGTTAGGAACAACCTTCCTTGGTCATCCAACCTTCTGTGAGACACTTGGAAAACACCAGGTGCTCATCTCAGTCCCTGCT
Organism: Atrichornis clamosus; assembly: GCA_013400975.1. Classification (NCBI taxonomy): domain Eukaryota; kingdom Metazoa; phylum Chordata; class Aves; order Passeriformes; family Menuridae; genus Atrichornis; species Atrichornis clamosus. The sequence goes on from WBMZ01010118.1 coordinate 93,372, forward strand.
GCTGCAGGAACAGATAAAGCACAAGACCACCAAGCTCTCCATGCCTGCTCTTTCAGACCAGATCTGTTACAATGTCCAGTCAGGTCTGCATAGGATGAAATATTTGACCAGCTTCCCCAAAACACCTCTTGCTCAAGACAAAGCAATGTTCAAGTGCATTTGTCGTGCCTGGCTGGCTCACACCACAATCAGCTCACATTGCTGAGATGAAGCCCTGGGTGTTTTAGTCTGTGAGGCACTCTGAGATCCATTGGGATGAAAGGAGCTATATAAATGTAAATCATCCTCATTAATGTAAATTGTGGGACAATGGGATGTTTACAGTGAATAGTCCCAGGGCTGAGCTCCAGAGTGTATATGTTTATGCGTCATTTCAGAGAGGAAGAACACAGCCCTCAGTGCCTGGTAGCTGGACACCAGAAAGACCTCCATGGAGGACCCAGTTGGGAACTATCACACTCGCTGAGCAGGTCAGGCTCTGAGGGCAGCACCGTGGCCACAGAACATTCATCTCACTTGCATGCAAGACTTTTCAAAACCCCTGAAGTCCTTCTCTTGCACAGTTGTCCACAACTGATTTGAAGTTTCTCTGTTACTCCAGAAGGTTAACTAACATTTTTAAGACTACTTCTAAAAACCAAGGTGACTCCAGTTCAAACAACTTGGTTGCTAAAGAGGGGGGAATTCACATTCAGAGACTGAAATCTGCACCTACAACTCAAATTATGATACACACTCCGACTCAAACCCTACCCAGTATCCACATGATCTTCCAGGAATTATTCTACTGGTTTGGGGTAAACTTTGAACCAGGTCCTTCTCTGCATCCATCTCCCAGCCTCTCCATGTTAAGAGATAACTCCTAGCAGCTCCTGTCCATGTTATGCTGATACCAAGAGAACACAGTCTTTCCTCCCAGATAGCCCTTGGTGCCCACGGACCAAACCAGAGCACCAACAATTTGAAGAGCCAACTTAATGCACAACTTAATTGTGTTCACTGGACATGGAGGATATGACTTGGAGGTCCAGCTGAACCTTTGCTCAGGTCAGAAAGTGAGGAAACCTGCAGGCCGTGATGAAACTGGAGGAGCAGGGCTGTCCCTTGGTCCTGCTGCACACCTTCACCTGCAGACTGGATGCTGCAGGTCTGCACTTAAGGAGGGAACTACTCCCCAGGAGACGTGGCCAGCAGCCTGCACGTATCCTAGGGCACAACCACAACCTGTGCAGGGTTTAGAATCGGCTGTGCTCCTGTGCAGGTGGCTGCCAGAACATCTGTAGGGCTGTGTTTACCTCAGTGTGTGCTAGGTTCAGTGCTGGCAGCTGCCATGGGATGAGCTCCCAGGACAGCTCTGGGCCTGTGCTAACCCTGGCAGAGTCTGCAGGAGCACAGAGGTGCACACAGGACAGGCACAACCAAAACGTCCGCACAGACTGAACCACAACAGCTCCAGCTTAATCCCAAACCGAGAAGCAACAGTAACTCATCAAATTTAAATTTCAGCCTCTTTCTTTTCTGTGCTTTTGTTTCAGTATTTAGAGCTCCAACTAACAAAGCAACAGACACAATGCCACCTCCTTGGGAAACACACACTCAGCTCCCTCCATCTGCTCCTTCCCCAAGCCCCTTGTATTCTGCAAAGCAGATTGTGCTGTGAAATATTAATACTTTGCTCCTCTATCTTTATTTCCAACCCTGAATCTCAAGGCTTGTTCCCAGCTTCTCTCCCCCTTGCATTTTTTCCAGGGATCACGGCACTCAATGGGTTATGTTACTGCACGCTGTACCACGTCTGAGTGGAGCTTTCATAAAAAGGTGGAAGCAGTCCAGAAGCAGCTTCTAGGGAGCCTTCCATCTGCAGCAGCATTTTATTTAGACAGCAGAGGGGAAATTAGATCCCTATGTTGCTGATTGGCTTTGGGAGTTGACTCTTCAGTTCTGTAGGAGGAGTTCACTTACACACTGTAAGGAACCCAGTGCCGGAGCTCCCTGCGGGGCGCTCGGGAACGTGGGGGAACAATGATTGTTCAGTTTAAGGGCTGAGCTGCCTTCAACTCACGCTCTGCTTTTGCTCTGAATTTGAGTTTGACTCTGTTCTATTTAATCTGGATTTTTGCTCCATCTGGCTTCTGAGCAACGATGCCAATTTATCCCATGTGGTTGCTGAAGAAGCTTTTCTTTAGCATGGGAGAGCAGTTACAACACAGAACCATTTCAACAAGTCTATTTCAGTCCAGCTCTGAACCTTCTTTCTCCAAATATTCAAGCAAACATATCTGCAGGCAGGGATTTCTGTAATTGCAGATAATTTAGATAACAGAAGAGTGCACAGATAAGGCAACCCTGAACCAGGGTCTCACCTAGAGCAAATCAGCTTTGGCACTGATGACTGCTGTACTGAAGTGCCCAGGCTGATACTGAGCTGTTTGTGCCCAACAGTGAGGACAGCCTGCTCTTCTCCAAGACTCTGGAGTCAAGGACAAAGGACATTTCTTCTCCTGAGGCTCTACCTGGACCAGACAGATGGCTATCCAAGCCCAAACCTACTATGTTTTTTAAGGCCACATCTAGACAGAGCTGCAAGGATGACTTCTCAGTGCCATTTCCATGTTTCTTTGGATCAGGTGCTAAATTAGCAACAGGCTTGGTCTCCTTCCAGAAAAAGAACATTTTGGCTACCAAGCCCTTAATCAAACATCACATCAGACACTTATGCTTCATCTGCTCAGCTGGGCAAGACAGGCGGCATCTAAAAGGTAACTTCCACATGAAAATAAACTTTTCCCTTCCCAGACTGTTGAGGAGTAGGGCAGCAAACACCAAGCACAAGGGGCACAGCTAGAGAGCCCTCCATTCCTGTCCTCCCTGGAGACAGAGTCCTGAGGCAGAGCTGGAGAGGCTGCCTGGAGTCATGACAGCCCGTGCCACACAGCCAGGCATCCTGCAGCCCAGCCAGGCCCCACGTTAAATACACGCTCTGAAAGCAGAGCTGAGAGCACAGCTCAGCCTGGGACCCACACAGGACTCGGTGACAGTGGCACCTGCCTGGGTACCACTGCGGGCCAGCACCCGGCATCCCCAGCGAGATGAGGCCCATGCCAGCTCACCTCCATCACTCCTATTTACCACCCTAGGCACAGGCATGTGGCAAACCCACTTCTGGACTGAAGCAGAGTCACAGTTATGGATGTTTATGTTTTTGCAGCACCATAAGTCACCTTGGAGTGTCTGGCATTAAGCAGGATAATTTAGCAGGCTTTTCCAAGGCCTCGGATTCTTCACTGCTGAGGTGTAATGGCCCGAGTCCCCCAACAGCTATATTTTCTCCTATTCACCTAAGGTCAGAGAGGGCCACTTAACCTTATTATTTCAGAAGGCTCAAACCTTTGACAATTACAAACAGGAGAGCAAAAACAAGAGCTAAATTTGTGTAATACATTACTTATCATTTCCCAGCCTCTGAATCCAAGCAAGAAAGGTGAAGATGACTCTGACACCAACTTCCTTATCTAGGGCCTGGCTTGACTGGGACCTACAGTGCTAATGGTGGGAATGATTAATACCAAAGGCTGCCTCATGATGTGGATCAAGCAGGTTTGCTCCTACCACACCTCCAGACTTCACAAACCCTCTTCCAAGGCAAGTCATGCCTCATGTAATACGGGGACAAGTGTGCAAATATATTAGTAACAGAGGAGCAGACACAAGATTAGCTGCTGCTGGTACATTCTCGATATCCTGTCCTGAGGATCCAGCACCTCCTGGAGCAAGTGTTTGCTGGTCCTGCTGCTGCTGGACTCCCCTTGCAGCTTACCACAGACCACACATCCCACAACAGACACTTTCTGCTGCACAGAGAGTTTTTCTTTGCACAGAGAATTCCCAGTCACTGGCAACACTTGCACTGCAATTAAAACCCTAAACAGGCGGTTGCACACCCCTCCTGAGCTTCCTAGCACTTGTGCCCAGCCAGCATCACTCTCCAGGAAAAAGGGTCCTGCATAGCCCCTCACTTGCCAAAGGAGAAACAGTGCAGAAATCCCTTATCTAAAACAGTCAGTGATAACTGCATTTAGACTGGGCCATGCCCAGCTTGTACAAAGGTAAACAGGAAGAAAAAAAAAAAATCACTCTTTGATCTACATGATGAGGAATGTATAAGATAGGTAATGAAGATTCCAAACCTCCAGCTGCAGAGAGGCACCACTCAGGTGAAGCAGCACTTGGCTGCATCACCACTGCCTGGGCACAACTTCATGAGATTCCTTTGCACTAAAGAGACAGGCAGAACAAATCCCTTCTTAAATGCAATCCTGCAACCCATTTCAATACCTAGTGCTGGAAGATGAAGCTTCCGTCAAGCCAGTCAGGGCTGAAATATTGTTTATTGTACCTGAAAATTAATTTCATACCTTTTGGGGCATCACCAGATTGTTCAATCACTGACTGTGCACATGAACCTGCAAGTTTAGTGGCCAATTTTCTTCAGGCATGCACTAAAGTGCACCCACGTAGTTAAGATCAAATTCAACCCGTGGTGTTCAAACATTATGGTACATAACTCAACAGAAATGTCAGACCTGTGACTGTTAAAGCATAATATTTACTGTACACCACCACAAACTTACACAGAACAACACTGCAACCCTTTGTAGGTATACAACAGGCCAGGAAGCCAGAAGAATTAATTTTTCATGGATGAGAAGCTGGTGTGAAGTTTTTCCTCTGTATCAGCCATGGGCTGTCAGTGCAAGGAAGATACCCCAGGGTGTACAGCTCCTGTTCTCCAAATCCAGCAGCACCTGATTCAGACTCAGTGTATGAGGGCATCCTGACCAGACAGCTACAGCAACCCAGGAATGCTGTACACTACAGAACATCACACGTACTTGGCCAAAGTCTCCCATATTTATTTGTCAGGAAGAGACTTTGACTGTCTCCAGTGGTTATAGTGGCAGGTGACCAGGAGGTCACAGTGACTCTGCTGGGGTGCAAAGGTCTAGGGAAGAGAGGAGGTCTGACACTCAGCCATAAATCTGTGCCAAACTTACTGACTCCCCGCTGTTTCTTCTGGGCAAACATGTTTAAAATCAGGTGCAAAACTGAGTTTTAAAAATAAATATCAACTACCAAAGTTCACAGACCACAAATGTACCCTGTTTCTTTTAAAGTAAGTATAAACACTAAAGGTGTTTACTCAGGCTTGCTTGCTCACGTCCACCATAAGAAACATTAGGATGTGAAAAATGTCAGTGCTGAGGAAAGATGCATCCATGTTTTCTGGGACAACAGACCTGCTGCTTTTCTGCTAAAACCTTCCACAAAGCCAGTGAGTGAGGGCACTGAAGCCCCTAGGAGAAAACCATCACCTCCAGGCAACAAGCGTGCCTCAATGCCACTCCTCAAATCACCTCAGTACTGCCGAGATGAGGCTGAACTCCCACAGGGTGAGGGCCTTTGATCAGACAGGAATGGAGCCACTGCCTGGCCTGAGCAGGCTGATGCACAACCATCTGGTGGCAATGGCTTTGGGTCACTGCAACCCACAGCAGTGAGAGTGTGCATAAATAACACCTGCCCAAATGTGTATTTATACAGAGCAAAGTAATAGCTCCATTAGCCCTTTACATTCTATCAGCCAAATAATATGAGTTTTTAAAAACATTTAGTACTTTAACAGGCATTTTAACAGCTCCCATAACTCAAGTGCATCTTTGCCATAAATCACTTGACAGTTGAATACTCCACTATTATGATCTAATCCCCTTCAGCATTTTAGAAAGGAAGAAACCTTCCTAGGGTTGTTTAGGAAGGTGAATAACATTGTGAGGTGCCTGTAATGGGAGAAAAATCAGCCAGGCAGAGGCAAGTTAAGCTCATGTGCCCTACTTTGGTTGAGCACAGAGCCCAGTCCTGGAAGGAGCTGGTCCAACATCACAGAGGACAGTCCTGCCAGAAAACCCAGCCTAGCACCCGGCGACATCCGGCCCTGCAGGAGTAACTCTGAAGGCAGCAGAGAAAAACAGCTCATGTTTTTCTGCAAGGCTGCCCCTCACTCCACCCCTGCACCATCCAGTGATGATAGCAGGGGCCTTTCTGTCCCTGGACTTGCACTGAACAAAAGGAGCTGGTGAACCACACAGACCTGAGCCCGCCCTACACCGCAGCCCACAAAGGACAGCAGATCCTGACCGAGCTGCTCGACCAAACCCTCCCCTGCTGCCAGCCAGGATCAGGGCATTTAGCTTCAACCTGGCACTTGCTGAGGGAGCAGGAAGCCACACACCCTCCATGGCAAACAGGAATCATCAGCTCCCAGCTCAGCAAGGACAGGAACCAGCTGAGGGGAGACATGGTAGACACAGGAAGCAGAAGACGGGAGAACACAGACCCGCTGGTGAGCAGGGGTGTCCATACATATTAACCCATGAAGGCATTAAACACTACATTTGGAGCATCAAGCTTCCATTTCCCCTCACCTCCCACAGAAGTGGTGGGTTAGATCCTGACAGTCCCCATCCTGTCTCCTGCCCCTGGAAGGAAGGCCTCATTCTTGCATTTTCTTATATATATCAAAGTGCACAAAGAGAAGCAGGAGAGACAATTAAGTCTAGATGCAGGTAGAAAGGAGGTCTGCAACAAACCAGTGTTTAAGAAACACTGTCTCAAATCAGACATTTCATTCTACTTCACTCTGGCTTTATGATCCACTCTGATGAGCTCTTTAAAAAAACAAATACACACAGACTCTTGCTGTATACATATATCTCCATCCAGATGAATGCTTTGGTTCACTTAGCAGAAGTTTTTCTTGGCTGTAAAAGATGGCAGGCTGGGGAGACTAAATGAGAGTGGGGAAGAGCTGAGGCAGCTGGATCCCAGTCGTGTGGGGCCTGGATGGGCTCTGTTGAAAACAAGCACCAAGGCAGAGACAGCCCAGAGAGACTGACATCATGCAGGGCCCTACACGGACAACCACAGTGACAGTGGGTGTACAACACTGGCCAAATTTCCCTAAATAAATGCTTGATGGAAGTTCCTGCAGGCTTTGAGTAAAGATTTATTCTTCCCCCTCCGAAGCACGTAATGCCTAAGAGACAAAGACCTCAGCTGCCTCATTCATTCATAGCTTGTACCCACAAACATTTCCCCAGCTCTTCAGAACTGCACAGATTTCTCTTCAGAAATGCACTGGGCCGGGACCCCTCACTGGGTGTGCTGCTGTGGGCCTGGGTGGCAGAGCAGGCACGAGCCTGGCAGTGAGGTGGGGAGGAACTCGCTGTGTCCCCGTGCCCGGCACTGCTCCTGGGCACGCCGGGACTGTCGGACTGGCCACCCCACCACGACATCCGTGCACAGCTTTGGTTCACCACGTGCCAAAATAAAACAGCCAGCTCCATGCTTGCTTAATAATGAACACCCCTAAAGCTGCTGACAAATCCTCCTTGCAAACCTTTCCTCTAGGCAACTTCTGCCCCAATTCTCCCTGCGTATCTGAATACGACGTGGGCAGAACCTTTCAGGCTGGAGAGCATCCCTCAGCTTGACCCCAAACCCCAGTAAACCAAATCATCACATCCTGGTGAACCACAGAGGAAAACAACAGAAAAACAAGCAAGAGAATCTGCTGGGAGATAACAAGACCCTGCAGAAAATCTTCCCCAGCAGGCGTTTTCAGGCAAAGGAAGGAGGTGAAATACTAAAGGATGGAAGAAGGTAAATTATCAGAGTTGAGACATTTCAAATGACTGTTCCCTGCTGCGTTCAGCAGCTTTTCTTGATGGAGTCACTAATCACTGTAGTTTACTGAATGACCTTGTTGTGGCCGTCTCATCTTCAGGGGACCACAAGCTGCAACAATCCCTGGTGCAGGGAAATGCCTTTTGGGCTGTGCTAAATCACAGCCATTGAATGCTGACCGCACACTGTCACGACAGAGCAGGGGAACAGCCCACTTCAGGGGAAAATATCTCCACAGAGGCATTCATCCTGTCCAACACATACAGCAAGCTTTGTACTCCAGGTAGGGATGGACAGATTGGGGCAGAAAATCTCCTGTACATACATTTAAAATACTGGCTGCCACAAGCTGGAATAAATGCTATAGAAAAATTAAATATTTACTTCTTCTGTTTGTTAATATCTTTCATTAGTTACTCAGCTGTAACAGTCATTAAAATGCTGAAAGGGAACTTCATGTAAATTCATCACTAGCCTGGGAATACTCCTGCATTTGTGAGCAGGCTGCATGCTGCAGCAGAGCTTGGAGCCTCAATTTCCCTACAGGAAAGGCCAAACGTCTGGTTCACTCACAATTTACAAATGATTATTTTTCTAATTAATCATTCATCAAAAAACACAAATAGCAACAGGGCATGAAAGGCAGTGCTGGTGTTAACAGAAGGCAGAGTCAATCCATCACAGTCTCACCCTCAGCCGCTCGCAGGGGAGACCCTCCAGTGCTGTAACTCCAGTGACTGCAGGCAAGGAGCTGGGGAAATACCTCTGTTCTCCCCAGCTACCACAAGGAAGGAGATGATGTATGTTCCTGTTATGCCAAACCTCATCTGTGTAAATTGAAGTCGCAACAGGTCTGTGAAACGTATTGGGAGCGAAACATGATGATGGTCTCAGACAGGCAGGTTGGGATCTCGGGATGAGGAAAGGAGGGGCAGTGCAGCAGGGTGGGAGGAGAGACACTTCCACAACACAATGCACTGAGGCTGGAGTGACACACAAAAATAACCCTGGAGGAAAGAGGCCATCAAAGAGATGGCAGAACAAGGAACAGGGACTTGCTAAATACCTTCCCTGGCTCTCTGTCGTAGTGACGTGGCTGCAACTAATCCAGCACCTTGTGTGGCCACCTGGGAGAAGGTTGGTCCTCTCAGCCCTCGTGCTCCCAGACCACTGAACTATGACTGCAAGCGCCACCACACCGACCCCTCTTTTGCCTTAGTTTGGATTAAGGACCTCTGAAAGCACAAGCAAATCCTCTGACTGTATAAAGTGTCTGGATATCACCTCTGCCAGTGTCCAGGGTTTGACCCTGCAGCCTCTGTGCTGCTCAATCATTTGACAAATGGCTCACAGAAGACAACATATCCACATGCCTGGAGTCTGAAAACAAATGGTAAATGCACATGATTTTCACCCTTGCACACCAAGTTTCTGTCCTCATCATGATCAATCCAGGTTATATATTTTCTATACTCCAAGGATACATATTTGCAAGCTGTAACTATTGCCAGGACCCAGACCTCTCCTTGCTTTGGCTCTGACATACCAGGCTGCTGGCCAACCTCTTGCCAAGACAACAACTCTTCAAAAGGCAGCATGAACTGGTAAAAGCAGGCAGCAGCATGATATTTCAGCCTTGCTATAGTCTCCTGCTGCTTTTTATTACACTTCACAGGGCTAGGCTTGAACCATATAATCACATTTCAAAGAGGCTGGAGTATTGTTGGCAGTCTGCTTCATTCTTGACCACTGAGATTGTGAGATCTGTCCTTGCTGCTCCAAGAAAGAGAAGATTTCCTCCTTCCAGATATTAATTAAACAAACTTAAACCCTACAGCAGAACAACAAAGGACATCTGACATCCAAGATAACCAGGACTTTTGCAGGACTGGCTTTCACTGAAGCTCTGCCAGTGCAGTCTCTCCTCGTTGCACAGGGGAGGCAAAGCAAAACTAGCCCAAACCAGGGAAATTCTTCTGGACAGCAGAATACCCCATACATCCTAATATATACCATACCCCAGCATCCACAGATGAAGCAGTGATCTCTCCTGTGAAGAGAGAGTCTTGAAGACAGATGTCATGCTAATGAGGCAAGTGAAGAAGAGCTTACAACCAGTCTCCTGGAGGTTCAGAGGATCTGTCCTGAATGCAGTTGGCAGGCTCAGATCGGAGTGGGTTCTCAAAACCACGTGGCCAAACCTTGCACTGTTGTCCTTAACCTAATTCTAACACACCCGAGAAATGTGCACCGACTCGCTGGACAGGGGCAGGAGGGATGGGCAGAGGGCAGCATCCCAGCCAGGACTTGGGAAACCTTGGATCAAAAGCTTGCCACATGGAGAGGTCACTGGTCCCTTGGTGTTTCAGATACTTGTGTATAGCACTTGAGGACATTACGTGTTGAAGACACTGCGACAGGAAGGTCTCGTGGGAATGGAGGCCCACACAGGCTGCCCAGAGAGCCAGGAAAGAATTTCCTTAGGAGACTAAATAGGAATTTCTGAGCCTATCAACCACACATACATCACAACACTCAGCAACCTCCTAAGACAATATTTTACTTAATGGCATGAACTCTGCAAAGCAGGAGCAGTGACAGTGACTGGAGGGAAGACAGAGCACACACCCCACGTTGCTCAATGGAACTTCTGCAAGGCCCAAAGCCACAGAGCAGCAGATCCAGCCATGTAGGATCCTGCTTGCAAGTTACGGATGGCACAGGAGGAGCTGCAAAAACACAAATTCCAACACAGTTTGAGAAGCAAATATGTGTGTAGCTGTGAAGGACAGCAAAAACCACCTCCCTGCAGCCCGGCAACAGGCAAATATGGGCTTCAGACTTGCCATGTGGGAGGAATCACTCCAGCATTTCTATCTGTTGCAGGACAAGTCAAACAAGAACCTCAATCCAACTCCAGCATTTCAACACGGAAGTCCTATATTAGCTCATACGCACTAAATGAGGGAGGAAATCCATATTAACAGAAGCCACTGATAAGAAATGAGCATGGGTCCCAACTTTTTCCAGTGGTTGGCCTTTTCTCTTCAGTATTTGCATTAGTGAAGTACCCACTGCAACAACAGTAACTCAATGCATTTACAGGAGGTAGAAGACAATTCAGAATGAAGTGGCTTTCAGCCCCAGGTTTGGGGCACTTTTAAAGGTTTTATTACTAGGCAGATTTCTCACAGGAAAACTATGACATAAATGACATATCTGAGTATTTTTTCTAAGCGAGAGTATTTCCTGCCATTATTTTCTTGTGTTTATGTTCTCTCCAGTGCATCCTATTACAGCAAATCTGTTTGGAAGGGCTCCATTCCTAAAGATGACACAAGCTCCAAGCATGCCTTCTGCCCAAGCAATAATCCTAAAGAAATCAGTCACACTACTCGCATGCTTCACAAAAACCAGATGCATGAGGGCACTACACAAGCAAAAACAGAGCACTAACACACTGCAGACTGGGCTATAAATACCCAATTATTTCATTTTTTGAAGCTACCACTTTTTCTAACCCATTTAGCAAGATCAGTTTCTGACCCAAGATCTGCATTTACGTAAGAGACACTCCCATCCAAACTCCATGCTCGGGCCCAGAGTGCTGAAAACCAAGGTGAGGTCTCTATGAACATCTCCAGTGCTCATTCCAGTTCTTCAAAAACACAGCTAACCCACTCCCTGAAAGAGGACATGGTAATAACTCATAGCCTTTATTTTTAGCCTTGCTCTTCCTTCAAAGCCCAGCGAGATGTGTGGAGTTTTTCAGTGTGCAAAGAATCCCTGCTCATGATTAACATCCATGTGAATAATAGAGCTTTAATCTGGTTTCAGTCAGTTATCTACTGCTTCAGCAGTTTAACATCATGTGGGAGCAAGAGCAGCAAGGGTACCCAGCCAGCTTTCATATAACTCAAAGCAGTACTACAAGGCTTAATTAATTGAGATCATCAGATGAAAAATTTCATCATATATATAAAAGGTAAAGCATCTGCTGATGCTGAAGCAGTCCTGAAATGGGGTGCTACATGGGAATCTCAGATAACAATCCAAAGGGAAGGGACTGAGAACCATCTGTGTATGGAGCTCCTCCTACTCCAGAGTCCCAGCCTCAGCTGGATGATGTGTCTGAATTATAATGGCAGGAACATAAGTAAAGCTCAGTTTTCTCAGCCAAATCTTCCAGTAAGCCCAACGTGGACCGAGTTGCTTCTTTTCAGACAGCACAAGTGTGAAGGCAGCTCAGGCAGCAGATTCCTCTCTCAGACCAGTGCACATAGTGCACATGCTTTCTGTCATTGCACAGGTGGTCTTGGGGCCACAGCTCCTGGCTGAGCACAAGCAGAGAGGGAAATGCAATTCATGCAGGCCACACTGTGATATGGAAGCAACTCATTCTCCTTCCATATGTACCCTTCCCACATTCAGAGAGGGGCTGGTCTGAAGCCAGCCAAAGTCACTGTGTGAGCAAACTACCAAACCTGGCATCTCAAAGGAAATAAAAACCTGCTGCACTGGCTCCTGTTCTCCAGCATAAATCAAGTGAGAGAAACAGCCAACTATCTAAAGATGCTTTGAAAGGGCAGCTTGGTATTTGCCAGGCCTCCTTGGACAGAAGTGACCCAGAGCAGGTCCCTGGCTGCACCACCCAGCTACCCTTTCAGCAGTGACCATCTCTCATGCCAAGTCTTTGGCCACGAGTCACAGCTGTGCTCAGACCCTGTTCAGACATCTGCTCTCCTGCTGTCCCCACACAGACCCTGCAAGGGATCCAGACTCTGCTGGACTGATAGACAGACTGCAAAAATCATTTTCAACTTACCCTCCTCATCAGGTAAGCCAAGCTCTCTTCTACCCTGTCTAGCTTCTTGGTCATCACCTCCTCTCCTGCTCTACGGCCACATCCTCAAGTGCTCAGGGACAGTGATGGCTCTCTGTGAGGCCATTCTGATTAATTTCTGTAAGCCCTGCAGACTCCTGGTGCTCCAGCAGGCACCGAGAGCTCCTGCAGCTCTCACACCATCCCAACAACACAGCAATGCCACAGCACCCAGGGCATTAATTATCCACAGGGATGCAGTGCCAACCCGGGGCACAGCCCTGCAGGCTGGCAGTGCCTCTCTGTCCCTGTGCCACCACAGAGACACATTTAGGTCAGAAAAGCCCTTTGAGAACACCAAGTCCCACCACTCCCCCAGCACTGCCAAGGCCACCACTAATCCACGTCCCCAAGGGCCACACCCACACATCTGCTAAATCCCTCCAGGGAGGGTGACTCCACCACTGCCCTGGGCAGCCTGGGCAGGGCTGGACAATTCTTTTGGGCCATCCTGACCCCTCACACTCACCTGCCTGCTCACAGCACCACTGCTCAACTCTACTTCCCCACCTGACGGGACACAACTCCCAGTTAAATCCAGCAAACCTTCCTAGAGACCGGGCTGGGTGACATACCTCTATCTGCTCTCCAGTTCACAATGTAAATGTGATACTGATTTTTTTTTTCCTCCAACTATCTATTTAGGCATAATCTATTTTAATGGCAAAAAGATGCTTTGTTCCGTAAGGGATGTGTGTGTGTATATTTGATTCTTGTGCTTTAAACAGATCCAGGAATGGAATGTCATACTTTTATAAAAATTAAGAACAGATGCTGTGGACTGTTTAAACCAGCAGAGAAAATAGTAAGAGGAACACACTAAGGAAGGTGACATGAAAAAGATGCTGAACGTTGCAAGAAAATGGAAATACAGTAATGACTGTGGGACTTCTGGGACACGCGGGTCCATGCCACAAATCCCTCAGGAAAGACAGCTCCCAGCTCAGGCACATTGAAGTTCCTTCTACATGAGCTAGAGAGAGAAAAGTAATAGATAACAGCAGCTGAATATAGAGCACATTTATCTTCTAGTACAACAGAGATGCAGTTCACCTTAACATATAAATCACAGCACATGCAAAGAGAAATCCCTTCCTTTTCTATCAAGTTTACCTCAAAATATTAAAGCCACTGAAAGGTCGAGTTATGTTTCCTGCTGCTTCTCTCTTTACTCCCTTTTGGCAGGTCCCTGGGCTCGGACAGTGGGGTTTCCCAGGAAGCCAAGGCACCTCTGGGCTGCCAGTGCCACACCAGGCGCTTCATTTGTCCAGTGTTTGATGTTAAATGTTTCCATTCCAGCTTTCAAAAGTGATGGAAACTTCTCCTATTGGCTTTTGGTGCCCTGTTTGTTATCACAAGGGTTACATTTGGGGCTGAGCCCAAGCCAGCACCCTTTTGGAAAGGAACTGGTTCAGAACGAACGTCTGCATCTCTCTTTCCCACGCTGCCTCACGGGATACCTGATACACGGAAGGAAAGGTACCACGTTTCCATAAGGAAAGGCACTGCTCAGAGTGTCAGGAGTGGTTCCAGACTCTCTCCTCAGCTCCACACAACACTGCATGATGCCAGTGGCAGTGTCACCCCCGTTCTGCAGAGTGTTCTGCTGAGCTGTGGAGTACGTTACGCAATTTTTGCCTCTGGTCACAGAAATAAGGGCAAGAACAGGACTGGAAATCAGAGCCCGAGCTCAGATCCTGCCTCACACTTCCTGCACACAGAAGAACCCATATTGGACTTGCAGATCACACATTTGCATTGCAAAGCGAGGAGCAGTGCGTAAATGCCTGTATGTACAAGCAGATGTGTATTCAGTAGGCAGATCTTTGGAAATTCACCACATAACATTCTGTCTACAAGTCAAAAGCCATCTCCAATTGCTAAAACTTAAATCAAAACACAAGTTGCTACAATTCATAAGGAGCTTAATATTTATTACCATGTATTGCAAGCGTGCAGCTATGTAGAAAGACTCCCTTACTGTCTCCAGTGATTATTCAAGGGACTGGGAAAAGAAAGAATAGCCTTTGATAGTAACAAAAAAAAGCAAGTGTGGAGAAAGCAATGTATTAAATCCTTTTCACAGCCAAGAGGCCAACGAAAATGCTATATATTTATAAAGGAAATGAAAACCTGTCAGGAACAAAATGAACTGAATAACAGAGCTTGGGCTGAATAAAGATAAGCAAGAACTCAAGAACCAAAAACACCACCAGGGCAGAAAATACAGGATACTCTACATCCCCGGAAAGAGGGCTCTGAATGGAAGTAGAGCACATTTGGGTACAAGTCAGAGAGCAGTCCCCAGCTACTCCCTTCTTCTGATCATCTGCCGGCAATGAGAGGTCAGCAAATGTGTTGTTCACAGGATGCATAATATTGAAACCACCGGAGCACCTTCTGTGCATTCCCTGAGTGGGGATACAGGGGGAAGAGGACCCCTCAGGGCAGTCTGGAGCTCAGGACACACCTCTCCTGCCACCAGTCCCTGCAGAGCAGCCGTTCAAGCAATGCAATCCCCCGGTCCCACAGAGCTTTCAGTGAGGTCTGGTTTCCACACGCTGGATATAAAGCCCCATCCCTCTCCTCAGCCCATCAGGGAGTTCATGGCTACAGCAGCCTTGGGGAAGGAGGAGGAAGAGGCTGCAAGGGCAGATATCAGTTCCCAGCCCACAAGAGAAGATAGAGCTTTCAGGAAACAGATAGAAAACTTCTGGTTTGCCACAGAAAAAGCATCCACAGGCCAAAGACTGATTGTATGGACTAGCCTGGAATCTAATTCCACAACTGGAAGAGCTGGCCCGTCACATTTCTAAACTCTTGATGTTGAAAGACTACATGAAAATTCACTGGGAAATGTAACAATTCATGAAAACTCACATAAAACACAACTGCTGTAAACCTGCTATCTTGATAGAAACAAGGCTTTTTAGTGTGCAGATGACTTGGATTCAATTCCTGATATTAAATAATTTAGCTTTATGTATCTAATTGCAGGAAGTTTGTGTGATTTTGAAAATAAACAACATAAGTATTTCATAATTCAAATACTTAATTACTATTACCATATTGATTGCAGGAAATAGGATTAACCACACATTATATATTGTCAGAGGATAATGTCAACAGACTTGAAGTGAAGGCTACCCAGGAGTTAGCTGGCTGTACTACATTAAAAACAAAACACAAACCATGGCCATCAGGAAGGAGAATTCTCAAGAAACTGGCATGTTCATCATTACTTCCCAGTAAATCCAGGAGGGGAATATAAACTGTGTAAACATGCAAAGTTAAACTCATGCTCAGGAGGAGAAAGCTGGAAGGTCTTTATCTCTCAAAACTTCCCATTATTAGATGATTCATCAGTGCAGTCATTCAATAGGTCCAAAAGTGAGTCCTGCAAACAACTATAAAGCTCTTTCTTCTGAATGTTCCTACAGAGAGGCCTGGTGAACCAGCTGGAGGCATCTGCTTGAGTGTATGTCCCAAAGGACACCCGAGGGTGGCACGACCTGTGACACCAGGCCACCCTGCTCTGCTGGGCACTGCTGCCACAAAAGGCAGAAGTATCTCCAGCATTTTCTACCAAATCCACCCAGGGCTCTGCCCCTGCTCCACCTTCCAGTACCCCCACACACAGGGACATGCCATGGGACATGCCCTGGGCAGGTTTCATGGAACACCATCAGGCATTTCCTATTGAACAAGCTCTCCAGAGCAGCTGGTTTCACTCCCTGCACAACCACACTCACCTGCAGCCAGGAAACCTGCACTGTGCTAAGCTCCCACAGGATACCATGGAGTGTAGCCTGGAGAGTCCACTTCAGCTCTCTCAACACAGACATACTATTATTTCAGATGGGAGCACCAGAGGTTAAGTTGTGCATTAATGAGAAGTGTTGGTCTCAAATCTGAAAAGATGCATTAAAAAAAAAAAACAAAAAAACCAACAACCTGCTGGGATTTATTGGGTTTGCATCTTCCTCACCACAGACTGTAGCTACAGACCTCTGCTTACAGAAACAGAAGGGAAAGAGCACAACAGGAAAGCAGCAGAGGCCTTTCCCTCTTACATGAATGGCAGGTTGAGAATCTCCACAGAGGCACTTAAACATCTCTTGCTGTATAGAACACAATGCTCAGAGACTCCTGTTATTTGCTTTTCATCATCTTGAGGATTCCACAAATCCTCAAGAGCGCTGGGAGCTGTTGGACAGATCCTGCACGGGGAGGCTGGCAGTGGTGGAGGGAGGGAGCCTGGCAGCATCCCACTGCTCTCCACAGGCAGGGACGGCCACTCCAACCGCTTTGCAAACTGCATCTGCAGGAACCACAGCCAGAATTTCAGCAGCCCTGCCTGCCTCACTCTTTTCTCACCATCAGAGGAGCAGAGGAAAACACAAACCCCCAGCTTCAGAGCAAAGGCACAAACCCTCTGCATTCACCCACTCGCACACAAGGGAGTCCCCTCGGGGCAGCTCTGTGAGCTGGGCAAGGCTTTGCAAAGGAAATTTCTCAATGCCTTTTAGCCTTGAGAGCAGACTAAATCCCTTCAACCCTAACTAGCATCCAAATTAGCAACCGAAGGAATGCCAGTGGATGTCCCCAGAGAAACTGGCTCTGGCAGAAGGAATTAGCACTTTGATCCTCCTCTCTGGACGGTCGGGCAGCACTGGTTTGCACTCAGAGCTGGCACAGTGCAGGAGCCCAGCACACGTGTTGTTCCTCAAGGGGACAGCCCTTGACAATGTGTGCAGGCCACCTGCCTCACGCGTGGCTAATGCTGCATTTCCCAGTGATTTGCCCAGGATCTCCCACGATGGCTTCGCACCTGGCTTCAGCCCCTCCAGGAGGACTGGTGCATTCAGAGCTCACCCTGACCAAAATCAGCACTTATTACACCTACACGCTTTTGCTTTGGCTCTTTCTGTGACAAGGTGAGGCTACAGACAAGTGATTTTCATCCTTCAAATGCAGAGACGCCCTGCCTGGTTGCCAAGGTTGGCACCACTGGTACAGCACACCCAGCCTGAGGCAGCTGCTGGGCATTTCCCAGAGCCTAAAACAGGTAGAGACTCCAGAGAGGTGTGCTCCACAGCAGCCTTTCGCAAGGATTTAGGAGCTAGGACACGGGATTTGCATCCTCAGCTCCCCCAGAGACAGGGCAGGAAAGCAGAGCTGTGGGGCTGGCAAATGTCCTCAAATTCCCCATGTGCACCCGGAAAGGTCGATTACTGCAACATTTTCACATGCAAATACCTCAGAGCTAGTTTCTCAGATCGACTTTTAGCAGATTGATCCAGGCCCAAAGGCACTAATCTCAGGCTTTAGCAGGCGAGAGCTGAGGCCCGATTTCCAGCAATGCCTGGTGCATAGAGCAGCAGGGAACAACAGGCCCTGCCATGGAAAACTCTACTCATTATCTTTATAGCTCTGTATTATATGAATCAGCTACACAAAATCTTTCATGGGATGTGACAGAAAGAGAAACTGCTGTATTTACACAGAGTAGACAGAGCACATGTTTGTGTGTGTGTGCCTGTGTACACACCCTCCTTATGCTTTTCCAGGAAGCCTACAGGAATAAAAATCCATCTCCATTTGAGTTAGGTAACCCTCACAGACTTTCTTGAAAATCCCTCCATTCTTTGTTTCCTCAACGTTGCAAGCTTATCCAAATATCCTAAAACTGAAATACAAATGAACACAAATGACTCTGCCCCAACTCCACCTCATCTAGACATAAGGAGCATTTATAAATTCGTTACCAACACCAGGAGGATTTCCATGCCCTCTCTGAAACCCAGCAAACCGTGGCCAGCTGCTCAGTGTACCCCAAATCTTGGTAACTCTAAGCCATATGAAGCTTTAATAGCAATGCCAGGAGTAGGTGCTGAAGGCAAACAGAGCCAGCCCTCTGCAGCCACCATCCCACCAGGAGAAATTCCCGTGTTCCAAAGTGATGGAACACACTCCGCACACCCCACTTTGGAAAGCACAAAGAGGCATGATGAGAATCAGAAAGCAAAATACTTTATGGCATATTCAGAGCCCAGATAATGTTGTTGAACTGGAGGAAACTGCATTTGAATAAAAGCACTTCCAAGAAAACCCAACACCAGGAAATTTCATGGCTGTGCACAACATTTCCAGCAAAATCAGCTAAGGTTTTGGACCTTGCACAGCCAGCCCTTCACTTAAGTCTATTTTTTGGCACACGGTGTGACCATGGAGGCCGTCTACATAAAGACTATTTTTCCCAATGCCAGTTCATAAAGGAGCACCAGCAAAACACACAAGGTAGCACCAAGAACTCGAGGAGCTCTCCCACATCAGGCAAGGAGCCTCTTCCCCCACAGAAGTCCCACAGATTGGGGGCCTGACACCACGTTGCCCACACTGGCAACACCAGCCACCTCAAAAGCTGGCCCCTAAAGAGTTAAATTCTGATATGAACTCTCAGTCGCACTTCAGTGACACTTTTGCGATGACTCAAATGGGGCCATGAGCTTAGATCACAACGTGGCTGGTTTGTAAAAGGAAGACACCAATGTGCAGCCCAGCTCTGCAGTCATTTCAGCCAGCACACACGTCTACCCGCAACGTGTCAAAATGCTTCCAGTGAAACAGGTAAGCTATCAGGACGTGAGCACATCCACATCCTGAAGCCGTAGTGCCTCATCAGACAGAAGGAGGTCAGGCCTGGGCAGAGCTGCAGATCTCCCTGACACATCCCAACATCACAAGCCACAGCTCCTTGCACCCCTTGCCCCACTTCTCCGCTAATATAACACCCCAGAAAGGCAATATAAACATGGAGAGTTCAGATTTCCTGATAAGACAAGGAAAACCACAGTTTATGTCAGCTTGCATTTCCAAAAATCCCATGGCAGGTTTCCTCGGTGGAGGTGACCTGACCCCCATCAGTCTCCAGCACAGGTAATCAGCTTTTCTTCTGCCTAGACCAAACAGCTCCAAGTGCTCCATTCCTGCAGGAGTCTGTCACTTTGGGGATTTAACAGCTTCTAGCTTTGCAGAAGAGCCATCACGGGGTGACCACTGAGGAGGTGTGCTTGGCACAGCTTTAGGAGGTGTCCACAGCAGCTGGCCCCAAACCTTCATTTCATGCATTTGATGCCCATTTTGCAGAAATACCTCTTGAAATTACAGTCACCCTGTAAGACAAGCTGGGTGATTCAGTAGTGGCAAAACCTCATAATTAGCAGTCTACAGCAATCAGACAGCATCCCTGATTAGAGAAGAGGGAAGAAGGGCTGCAGATGACCCTGTTAACAGCACGACCTGCACAGCAAAGGTGCCCACACCTCTGGTACCTCCTGGCTGCAGCTGCTCTGCAGCCAACAATCCTTCACTGTGTCCATCACTGCGTCCAGCACCTCTTCACTGCCTCCATCAC